>DWKL01002379.1:0-12822 GCA_018249415.1 Phareas burnsi | reverse complement strand
ATGGCGCCAGCAATACAGTCACTGTGCTAAAAATATTTAATCCGAACTTGCAACAACACATACGTTCATAGACATGCATTTATTATGTAAATACATGGATTCTCTGCGCGAATAGCTGCTCCATTGACTGGGTCATTATCTACGGAACTCGTAGAATTTTACGTCCAATGTCCACTCGTAATGTCCGTACTTTGATCATAATGCTATCAACGGGAATTTCATATTGCTAAGTGATACCAAGTATTTTGTGCTACAGAATTTTTGATGACATGTATTTTGTGCTACAGAATTTTTGATGACATTTATTGTGTGCTTCAGAATGTTTGATGACATTTATTTTGTGCTACAGAATTTTTGATGACATGTATTTTGTGCTACAGAATTTTTGATGACATGTATTTTGTGCTACATAATCCTTGATTTTAGAAATAAATGGACCATTAATTTCCTGCACATCAACTCAATCCGGGGCGGTAATCCTTTAGGCTTGCATGTTAGTTTCTACTGCAATCTCGTAAGACTTTTACAGGTGGTAGAACAATCGTTCATCTGGGGAAGTACCACCGCCGCCCTCATAAATCGCCGTAAAGCAGTTGTTTTGTTTCGGTTGGAGGAGTGCGGTTGCCAGGCACACATATAGCGAGGCGAACATCATAGACCTCAGGAGTATAACGCACCCGTATACAACCTCAAACGGAACTTCGGTTTTGTTTGAGGTTGGATGTGGGTGTTCATGGGCTGCGGTGACCACTTAACACCAGGTGGCCTGCATGCTCGTTTGCTACTTTACAAACATAAAAAAAAAGCTACCATTATTATGTTAAAAGAGTAGTGAACGAGCGGGTCTTCTAATATCAAGTGGTCAGTGCAACCCAGGTACACACATATAACCTCGAATGGGACTGATAACATATTTAATCCGAACTTTAACACGTTGACTGCGGCGGCTAATATTCGAAACAATCCACCCGTGCGGCGCGCAACACAACAGGTGTGTTCCAGTACGGCGGCACACCGTATGCGTGCGAGCCGCACGGGTGGCGCGGACAGTAACACACGACAGGTGCGTTTGCCGCAGTCAATGTGTTAACCACGAACCACACCTATACGTTTAATTATGCCAAAAATGTTTATAGATAGGAAAACTATGGTTTGACCGAGGGGGTTTCACCACTGCTCTCACAATTCGTTTTGAAGAAAATCTTCCGGTTCGTTCTGGTAGTAGAAGTGCGGTTTTCCGATACACTTAGAGCGAAAAAGTCCTTTGTCCTCAGAAGTGACGCATGTATGCACGACTTTAGATAGGGTGTTAGTCCTCTTTGAGATTAGATGTGGATGTTCATGGGTTGCAGTGACCATTTAACATCAGGTGGCCAGCAACCTCGTTTACTACTAAAACGTAGTTCAAAATAACATGGTTTACAAATCTCATTACGTCATATACTTACTATCAGTAGAATCCATTCGTTGATAATTCACATTCATTGGTTCGAATAAAAATGCTTTCTCGCAAAATGTCTACTCGCAGTTCCGTTATATTTATTCAGTCCATCTACTTGGGCGATATAATATTGGTGTCCATAAAAAATATCACACTTTTATGGACTTTTATTCTTAGTTAGGTAATTGTCTCACGACCGATGGTAAGTTGTTGTAAGCTTATCGGTCGTGCGACGATCTCGAGGTTACGAGACGAAAAATCTTATTAGATTTCTGGACTATAAAAATCAGTAAGGTATATTAGACTAAATATTTTGTATGTTTGTTTTAAGAGGCTATAAAGAGGATATGGTTGTCGTTAAGAGCTTTTGGTTACATCCTAGTGGTAAGATTTAGATGTCTCATGCTAGTCAGCGAGTCAGCGGTCATTTTTGAAACTCAGAATTTTCTAATTTATGTGTGTATTAGAAATATATTATCTCTTGTGTTAACGGTGAAGAAATACATCGCGAGGAAACCTACACGAATACACATATATATTTTTTAGTACCGATACTGGACACGTGCTTGTAATGAACCCGATATACAAATAGTATACAAGCGGATATGTCGCTCGGTGCGATGTCCCCAACGGTGCGCGCGCACCCTGAAAATTCGCTCTCATCGTTTTTTCATAATGAACCAAAAAAACTATATCTCAAAAACACACGACAAGTTGTGAACCAATTTATTTGATGAAGTCACTAACAAAATCTTCACAGTAGTGAGATCGCTAAGCGCTGGTTAGGGGACAAGTGCTTAATGATGGCTGTGTTCCCAGCGATGCATTCGCAGAAATCGTAATTTATGTATGAGCATTGTCCAGAACGGGGCCCTGGATCTGAGCCAATTCCTCCGATAACACACACGTTTGGATCCAAAATGTATGGCAAATTAAGAGCTTAATATATACATGTAGTTTCTTAAGATAGCAGGTTGTATAACTATGTTGCCAGGTTTAGTGGTCTTGTAAAATTGGGTCAGGATTTATTTATTTTGTATATTTATATGAGGACCCGCGTGGCTCAGCGGTTACCACAACGGTCTGAGACGCACAGGGTTCCGGTTACAATTCCCGGCCAAGCAGATATCTAAATGATGAATTTAGATTTCTGTTCTGGGTCTGGGCGTTTGTGTAATAGTCTTTGTATGTGTCCATGGCATCCACGACCCAGATAATCCTAGTGTGGGGATATCAATGTAGGAAACATTTTTTTTTATTTATCTTGAATATAATTTGATTTCTATTGTTTACAATTTTAAAAATATACAATTGCACTAAAAAAATACCAAAAAACTCAGACTAAATAAAAACACAGTAATAACACACACACACACATTAAATAATATAAAAAGTTTCATCCAAATCGCAATCCTTTGGATGAGTCCCGAAAACGCTGGCGACATTACCTCGTTCAATAGTTAAGCTAATTCTTTGACCGAAGTAAGCAGCAGCCCTTTTGTCACTGGTGGAGTCGATTAACCGCTTCGACATATAAGCATACAGTGATTCGTTTTTTGCATATTTATTTCATTTGCATATTATGCCGGAGTTTTGCTCGTTTTGTATCTATGGGCAGTCATGTTTTTAGCTTAGAATAATGCGCTGTCTTAATATGAATTTCGTGAGTTCTTTGTAGAGTTCTTTGTTAATTTCTCGAAGGTATGTGAAGTTTATCAATCCGTAATTGGTCAGCGTGGTGGACTATGGAAAAACCCTTCTCATTCTGAGCGGAGACCTATGCTCTACAGTGGGACTTTAATGGGTTGATGATGATGATGACTTCTTCTAATACTTGAATACTTGGTACCTAGAACTTTACTGTGGAAGATGAACTTGCGTGGTGCGAATTCATAACACTACTGGTCGCTGATGATTCATACTTATCTAAATTACTATTTTGTAAAGGATGATAGGATTGCAAAAGATTATATACCAGCTGTTTTAGTGACAAGTTATGCAAAAGATCGTCATGTCCCTCATTTGTATTCCCGCAGTCGCCATCGATCTCGAGTCGCGCGGTGGAGACACTTTTATCCCGAACTTCCGTGTAACTTGATCTTAGTGTTTCAATCAAGTTACAGTATAGGTGGATGTGACCCATTTAATTTATGTGACATGGATAATTGTAAGATTTTAAGCTAATACTATCGCGAAAATCATATATTTTATAATAAATAAATATATAAAATGCATGATTGTGAGTGGATAGCATTACGTGGTACATTTGTGGCATGGATTTTTTTCTGTCTTCCTAACTAGAGCAGATTGTAGTATAGTTTGACCGGACACAACTCGTTCATTCCAGGTGATGCAGATCAAGATGACGGTGTGATGGCAAAACTGCCAAAGATCTTGTAGTGGCTAATATTCTGTGTTAGCTATGCAAAAGATCGTCATGTCCCTCATGTTCGTATGAGAATATATTTCCCCAGTTGCCATCGATCCCGCGTCGCGCTGTGGAGACACTTTTATCTCGAACTTCCGTGAAACTTTATCTTAGTTTTCAATCAAATCAAAGTGTGGGTGGATGACACCTATTTTGTTCACGTGACATGGAAGATCCATGTGGGTGGATTTGTCTTTCCCTAACTTGAGCAGATTGGAGATCGTGGAGATACCGATTAAGTAGTCTGAAAAAAGTCCAGTCGTTAGTTTATGTAAACCGCAAATAGTGCAAAGTTTTGTGTGTAAAGATACAGCTAGGGTGGTGTATCGCGATATTGTAAACAAAAAAGAAAAACGAACTAGATATAGGGTAGATAGGCTAGTCTACCACTAGTGCCTGTCAATAGTTTCTCCCCGCTATCGCAGTTTCGCCGTGACCACGATCCATGCAACTGGGTCGAGATATAGGCAATTCCGCATATCGTACCCGTCGAGTACCCGTTACGTAATTAGAATCTGAAAGAAATGTTTAAAATAACTACAGAAAATATGTGATAAAATTAAAAATGAAGAAGAATTGTTTTATTATCAAAATAACAACTGTTTTAGGATGACATTTTTTTTTACATTGTTAAAAGATATTTCTATTAATGCACACATTTCGAATATAACTTATTTTAATTTTTTTTACTTTGTTAACAGATATTTCTAGTCTTGCATAAATTTCGAATATGACATAAATATTTTTTTTTTACTTTGTTAAAAAATATTTCTATTCTAGCATCAATTTTGAACATGACTTATTTCTGAACCTACGAATAGAAACTATATTTTCTGGAATAGCTTATGACACATTATGCATATTCTTGTCATATCCCTCATCTGTATTCCCACAGCCATCATTCACGTCACGTTATGTAGACATTTTTATCTTAAGTTTCCGACTAACCTAATTTTAATGTTTTAATCAAATAATAGTCCTTAAAAGCAACAGCAACAGTTCGTGCTACCGGTTTGCATACAGTGTGATGGAAGAAACAAGTCACGCACGACACTACAGTGGAATGATTTGTGTTTTAAAACTATTATTTTATTTATCAGTTGTCTCATTTCTTATTTCATAAAAATCGTCATCATCATCATCAACACTGACATCTTCATTTTTGTCCACTGCTGTGTATGGGCACTCAGAATGAGAAGGTCCACCACAGTCCACCACGATGGTCAAGTGCAGTGGCAGATTTCATATGCCTTTGAGATCTTTATGGAGTACCTAAACTTACCTATATTTACGCTTAGGCACGTAGGTTTCCCCACGATGTTTTTCTTCACCGCTAAAGCAATTTTATAATTTATTTCTAATACGAACATAACTTCCAAAAAATCGACCATTTGCGTTGGGAATGTATGTCTTGATTCGCAGGGTAATCAATTGCTTTTATGAAAGAAAATCTCGAGGAAAACTACATACATGCCTTAGGCCCAGAATGGCGCCAAAGGTGTGTGAAATAGTTTTTTATTTTTTTATGTGTGGAGAATAGCATGTGAGCGATCAGGCTACCTGATGTTAAGTGATCACTACAGCCCATAGACACCCATGTTTAACCTCAAACAGAACTGCAGTTTTATCTTAGTTCGTAGATAGATTCCCACTTCCGAGGACTCTCAAACTTAGTGGCTGGGGTTTGAACCCCGCACGCACCTCTAATTTTTCGAAGTTATGTGCCTATTAGAGATTAATTATCACTTGCTTTAACGGTGAAGGAAAACATCGTGACGTAACCTACCTCGCGAGGTGTGAAGTCTACCAATCTGCACTTGGCCAGCATGATGGACTATGGCCTAACCCTTCTCATTCTGAAAAGAGACCTATGCCCAGCAATGGGACATTAATGGCTCGATGATGACCAGCGATTCTCGAAAAATCCGACCAAGGCTTGGTGCAAAAACGAGCAACTATGTTCTTTGCACTATATTCTTTGAACAAGTTATGCTTCTGCGATAAATTATGCAAATGATCGTCATGTCCTCATTCGTATGCCCGCAGCTGCCATCGATCTTGCGTCGTGTTCGGGGAGAACACCTATCTCTAACACTTCAGTGTTACATATAGTAACGAGAGTGATTTAGTAATTTCGTTTCAGCCCTGTTTAAGGTGAGATGTGGGTGTCCATGGGTTGCATTGACCATTTAATATCAGGTATCTTGTACGTTCGTTTGTTACTCTTCTCTCATAATAGAAAAGAGTATAAGAAAATAAATTACAGATCTTTTACTGAAAGCTTAAAAGATAGTTTAATAAAATGATAGGATTAGGCGGGCGTTAGCAAAAGCTTCTGAGTGATAGGCAGATTATGCGCTCACTATTTTCTATGGATAAAGTGTGCTGTAAATGTTAAATATGCTTTAGTGTTTTTTAGTGCAAAGTTTTTTAATTATGTTACTACATAGTAGTTCAACCACCATAAAGTGAACCTCCCAATGGATTACTGGACGTGAGTTTGAGTAAGAGTCAATGCTTCTAAGACCCTTCCTGGTTTGACCCTGGAGGCACCACTGTCGCACCATCTTCCTTATAGCGGCAATATTGACTCGTTTCAACGCCGCAGTCTTTAGGATGTAGAGTGGTAAGATAGAGATGATAATATGAGGCGTTCAAAATTATTCTTCAAAGTAACAATGCATGCCTCAGGTAGGGCTTCAATTCGTCTTGGGGTTAATTATTGATGTCCATGGGTAGCAGTGGCCATTTAACGGTAATAGTAGTAGTGGTAGAATAATAGTTTGTTCGAAGAGCTACCACCGTCGCTTTCATAATCCGCCGTGAAGCAAAACTTGTGTTTCGGTTGGAGAAGTGTGGTTGTCGGTTACGGCGAAGCGTATTATCTTAGTCCTCAGGAATAGTAACATTTCTACGTACGACCTTACATGATACTTGAGTCCTGTTTGAGGTTAGATGTGGGTGTCCATGAGCATGAGCAATTAAATTTATAATTTAACTGTTATGAAACTTTTAATTCGACCACGAAAGGTTCTACCTTTGGATTCAGATTCAGTGCAGTCAGCAGTTATAGCTAAGTGGTTAAAATTCCGACCTGTCACATTGGAGGTCGGGGGTTCGAATCCCGCACCCACCTCTGATTTTTCGAAGTTATGTGCATATTAAAAAAATAATTATCATTCGCTTTAATGGTGAAAGAAAACATCGGGAGGAAATCTGTATGCCTGAGAGTTTTCTGTAAAGTATTGATGTTGTGTGAAGTCTGCCAATCCGCATTTCGCTAAAGCGGTGGACTACGGCCTAACCCTCATGTGAGGAGACCTTGCCCAGGGGGATATTAATGGGTTGATAATTCTTCAGATTCCCAGGAAAAACATTTGCCCGCGATAGATTATGCAAATGCTTGTCATGCTCCTCATTTGTATGCACGCAGCTGCCATCGATCTCGCGTCGCGGTCGTTCGAGACATTTTATCTCAAGCTTCCCGTGCCCCCGACTTAGTTACATAGACGTGACTTCTTCATGTTTCTAACAGGAAGCAAACGCGCATGCAAGTCACCTGATCTTCTTTTTATTTTAGAAGAGTGGTGAACAAGGGTACAGGCCACCTTATTTTGTAGTTATACTTCTTATGGCACGTTATGAAAATCAGATGAGAGTGAATTTTACCGTATGTAACAAAAGTTGCGCGCGCAGATGTAACACAGGATGAAGTTAGTCTCCATTGAGAATTATTTTCGTGACGCTCTGAAGTTGTCCAGGTACTTCACAAGTAACGTATACATACTATTCCTGATTTTTTTATAGATAAAATAACAAAAATATTTATATATGTACAATTATTCATAACAAAATATTTTATTAATTACGCCCAAGATGTTCTTGGGTGCGTACATAAGTAAACACATACTCTTTTTATACTTGAATCTCGTGATAAGGCAGCGGCTACCTAATGGAAAAAGGTCCAATGTGTTTCCGACGAACCTGACGTCAAGTAGCCACTGCAGCATATGGACACTTATATCTGATTTCAAACAGGACGTTCAGTATGAGTTGGTACGTAGAAGCGTAATCTTAAGGAGCAAGATGGTTCCTGACAACTGCATCTAACTGAAACACATGTATTCCGTCAGAGCAGCTTGTGAGTCGAAATTGAATTGTTCTAGCAGCTAACAAGCGAGATTTGCCACAGATTCGATTGGAAGTGTACAAGAGAACTGTATACGCACAAGTTATAAACGTCCAGGCAAAAGGAGCATATGTCACCCCGCGACAAGGTGGACTGATGACTTAAAGAAGACACTGGGTACCGTCCGATTCAGAAATCATAGGACCGGTTGCATTGGCGCCCATTACGGGAGGCCTAGGGCCAGAAGAAGAATTTAAATGGATGGATCTATAATAAACTATCTATAATAAACTGCCAAAGAGATTCAAGATTAAAGATTTGAATAACTACGTATTTAAAAGAAATATTTCATATTGACTTGCAGATAACTGTTTTCATAACGTTAATGAAAACATAATATAGAAAGAAAATTTCAAATTAATGTTTTTGAAAGAAAATTAATATTAAAGTTATATTTGTTTGACATTTAATATTTAAATTAACATAAGCACTTTAATTATTGTACAAAATTAACTTTGACTTTATTTGTTATAAGAATATTACTGAGTCGCTGAGTGTACGATCTTGACTTGTTTATCCATGAGTACTACATTGTGGCAATAATTAGTTTGCGTTTCAATTTATTAAAATTTTCGTTTCATTTAATTTCAATTTTAATTCAATTTTCATTTCGTTTCAATTTTCATTTCGTTTCGATTCCCATTTTATTTCAATTTTCATTTTATTTCAATTTTCATTTCATTTCAATTTTCATTTCATTTCAATTTTCATCTCATTTATATTTACATTTAAAATTCGTCCATTATCATCATCATTTCATCTCCTTTCAAGGTCGTAAACGGTCGGAATCCTACCACTAGGCTGTCGCTGTGTAGCCTTGTGTACATGCTATTAATTATCCAAGCTGTTGCAGAGCCACGACAACTTACTTCAAAAATAAGGTCAAGATGTAATCAACAAACTTAATATTTAAATACTCGTTATTAAAAGCGTCGCGGCTCGAACGAGGCCCGAACTTTTCTCATTTCGCGCCCGACAACACATTATATGTATTAAACAATAGGACGGAATATCTTAAAATCTTGCATCTTGTGTGTGACGAAAAACGTGTCCAAAAAACGAAAGAAAGTTTTAATACGGTATATTTAGCTGCGTATTTTTTGGTCACACACAAGATGCAAGATCTTGTGTGTGACGAACAAATGAACGAATGTTTTAATACGGTATATTTAGCTGCGTAATTTTTGGTCACACACAAGATGCAAGATCTTGTCTGTGACGAACAAATGAACGAATGTTTTAATACGGTATATTTAGCTGCGTATTTTTGGGTCACACACAAGATGCAAGATCTTGTCTGTGACGAACAAATGAACGAATGTTTCAATACGGTATATTTAGCTGCGTTTTTATGTGCGTATTAGAAATATATTATCACTTGCTTTAAATATGAAGGAATACATAAGTATTTGGGAATTCTTTGTAAAGTTCTCGAATATGTTACGTCTACCAATTCGCATTTAGCCAGCGTAGTGGATTATGCCCTAACCCATAATATTCTGAGAGGAGATCCGAGCGCAGAAGTGGGACATGAATGGGTTAATGATGATGGTGTTTAGCTGTCTGACAACATGTAGTATTTGTAATTTAATATAGCCTTCAAAGAAATATAGCGAAGACGTAGTAAGAGAGCATGCAGTCCACCTGATGGTAAGTGGTCACTGCGACCCATAGACATATCATGGAATATACCCCAAATAAATTGCAAATTAACCTGGGATCAACCACAGATTAATCGCTAACCTTGAGGACTAAGTTGTAATGCTTTGTATATCTTACCAAGCGGTTTAAACTAGAACATAAGTGGTAGAACTGTCGTTTATCCAGGGTGGTATTATTGCCACGTTCGTGACCTGCCGTGAAGCTATTCTTGTTTCGGCGGAAGAGGTGCTGTATGGGTACACTAAGAAGCAAGGCGGCAACTTTAGAAGTAGTGACGCATCTACGTACGACTGCGTGTTTGAGGTTAGATGTGCCCATTGGATACAGTGACCACTTAACGTATGGCAATCTACACGCTCGTTTGTTGTTTGCCTCCCAGACCGAACTATAGTTCTACCAATTATTATCTAGTTTTTCGTTTGTTTCGCTTTCGTTGCGTGTTATTTCGTTTCGTTTCATGTATTATATTATGTTGCGAATCACGTTCCAGTTTAGCGAAGTCACGCATCTTCACACAGCTTTCATCTCGTGCGTCCTTGCGTGTACTTGATTACTTAAGATTAACGTAGAAGCCGTGAAGACGAAACCACTAACCTCTTTGCAACTCACACGTCCTCAAGTGCACTCGGAAGATGCCTGAAGATGTCGTGTTCATGTTTTATTTCTAGTTTCTCAGATTCTTAATGTGAGTAGTGAGTGTGGTTTTGCTTATAAGAATGTAGAATTCAATTCATTATATTTTAGTAATACGGGGTTTAAGTAAGAAATCACCGTTATAAAACTAATCTGTTTGGATTCCAATAGAATCTTTTAGAGGAGTGTTCGTAGTAGAAACTTTTCAGAAAAGTCAAGATTTCTTAATTTAAATTTTTGGCATTATTTGTTTGTTTAGTTTTAATTACTATTGCACTCGAGAGTATGGACTCTCGAGTGCAATACCGACCGCCTGAGAAGAGCATGGGCTCTTCTCAGGCGGTCACTCAATTGAGACTAACCTTGTGTTGATAATTCAATATAGAAATGAATGGACTTTATACAGATTAGAATGTGTGAAGAACAATGGATCAGTTACGATAACTGCAAGCGAGGAAAGGTAATTATCAAATTCAGATTAAAAACTGTAAACTTTTATTAAAAAATTAAAACTGTAAATTTAGATTAAAAAGATGATGATTAAAAACTGTAAATTTAGATTAAAAAAGATGATGATGATTAAAAACTGTAAATTTAGATTAAAGACTGATTGATTGATTGAATTGAAATGATTAAAAACTGTAAATTTAAATTAAAAAAGAAACTAACTCATAATGAGGCGATCTGGTAGGTGGTCTTGTTATTCGTTTATGAAATATTTACGTTCCATCCACTCAGGTAACAGTCATAAAAAATGGCAAAAGAAATCCATATTTACCAATATTACTACGAGATAGCGCAAGACTTCAAAATAAAAAATATACTAAAATACACGTACTCCTTTTGTTTAATGATAAAAAGCCAGTACTTTTTATCATTAAACAAAAGGACTGATATTATTAAAAGGAAATAGAATACACACAGTGACTCATTTGTTTTATCAACAATTATTTGACCCGTTTACATCAACGACTGAAATAATTGTTGTCCAAACGAAGAACTTAATGTATATAAACGAATTCCTAAGCTCATTAAGATCTACAATATGTGAACGCACAGCCTGATCGAAGGGGGGGGAGCAATTGCCCAAAGCGGTAAAAATGGGGGCTACAAAATCGTGGACGGTTGCATAAAGAGTAAAATGTTACAAAAATTACAGCAATAGATCCTGAAAGTAAAACCGTTAAGTCGTTAAGATTAAGTCAGTTAAAAATTGCACCATACCATTTCTGGAACTACATGCCCATGAGTTATATGGTGTCATTGTAATGGGCGGCAAAGATTATTTTTGCCCCGAGCGGCTAAATAGCTGCATTGGATCCCGCATGAACGTACAAAGCCACAAAGCGAGCAAAGAGTATAAATGTACGTAAGGACGAGACGGCTAGTTTAATTAAGGTTCTGGTTTCGGAGTCGCTTTCAGCTTACAACTGTCCGAGAAAATTGCAACATTGAACAACGTTAAGACAATAATAGGGAGACACTTACACGAGGCGTTCCAAATTAGTCTTTCAGAGTTCCAACGTATCTGTGACTGACCTCGGATATACTTCGATACTTTTTGCAGTTCTGTGGATGGCACTGGTGGAGGGGTCTCGCTAAATATCTCCGCCCAATTTTACCTTTTCCAATGTATTTGCATAATTTCTGTTTTATTTGTTCGATATATGTCTTTAAATAGATTATATGCTTGCTTCTGATCTTAAATTTTTAATACTATAGTAATGAATGTCGTCAGTTGTCGTGTATTTTTACGGAGTGTGTCTACATACTGACTGTGATAGTTTTTGTACGGAACACTGAAATTAAAAAAAAGATTACAACTTGTATCATTTAGAAGCAGTCCAATAAAATACAATTAGGGGACGGAAACATGGCGACGGGTAATTTAATTAGCAATGGTTTCCATTGACGGATAGCTCACGATAGTAGCGTTGAAATAATCTTGACTTTGCTCTCAGATAGTAGAGGCTTAGTGTGGAAAAATTTCGGTCCCTCCAGGGTTCGAATCTTACATACCTCTCGTTTTTCTAAGTTAAGCTTTGGCGGTGAACAAAACCATCGTCAGAATTGTTGTTGTCGGGTATGCTTACAGCGAGGCGACCATCACAGTCCTCAAGTAATATATCTACGTTCGATCTTAAATAGGACTTCAGTCCCGCCTGGGGTTAGATATAGTTGTTTCAGCTGCAGCGACCACTTAGCATCAGATGGCTTGCATGCTCATTTACTTCTCTTCTCTCGTAATAAAATGGATGGCCATCTTTTCAAACTCATAATGACCTGTGTGATGAGGACCACCTGGCGCAGGAGCTGCAACACATAGGAAAGGTCCTGCAGCGCAATGGCCACGCACCGGTAATCGAACGAACTAAGCAGAGGCGGAACACGACCAACAGAGTTGAGAGGCATACCGCGTATTTTCCTTACATAAAAGGTACAACGGATAAGATAGGTAGAATTCTAAAT
>DWKL01002378.1:0-12823 GCA_018249415.1 Phareas burnsi | reverse complement strand
CTTGTTTTTCTAATCGTTTACGTTTTGATTTTTATATTTGACTGATCTACTATATAGGATGCCCCATCGGGCATGGCTAGTTAACTGTTTTTGAGTGTGATATTAAAAAATATTTTCTTACTGTTTATCTACGTTATATAAGGAATCAACATCATCAACCCATTAATGTTCTACTGTTGGGCACGAATCTCCTCATAGAATGAGGGTTAAGCCGTAGTTCACCACGCTGGCCAAGTGTGGATTGGTTTACTTCACACGCCTTAAAGAAATTTACAGAAAATTCCTAGGCATGCAGGTTTCCTCACGATATTTTCCTTCACCGTTAAAGCAAGTGATAATTAATTTCTAATACGCAAATAACTTCGAAAAATCAGAGATGCGTGCGGGATTCGAACCCCGAACCTCCAATGTAAGAGGCTGGAATCATAACCACTAGGCTATCACTGCTGCATATCAGATATAGGGTATACCTGCGCAAAATTTTAAATTTCCAGATCCATCGGTTTAAGCTATGCATTTTGCCGTCATTAAGCCATAATACCGTTACATACCAAAACCACTTTTCGAGTTATGACCAAAAGAGAGGTTAGTTTCTAAAAAATAGTGCTACTTAACACCTCATATGTAATAGTTTGAGTTATCATAAATCGATCTAATAGACCGCTTTTAAACAGTGTTTCTTCTAACTCGTTTTTAACTGATGCAGAACACCTCAAAATATCGAAATTGACTAGATATTAACACATTGACTGCGGCGCTAATATTCGAAATAGTCCACCCGTGCGGCACGCAACACAACAAGCGCGTTCCAGTACGGCAGCACACACCGTATACGTGCGAGCCGCATGGGTGGCGCGGAGAGTAAAACACGACAGATGTGTTTGCCGCAGTCAATATGTTAAGGACGGTAGCGTGACCTGCCACCTGCCATTTAGTCGGTAGATTTTTAATTTTAGCACTTTGTGTGTTGTGGATTTAAATTCAAAATTGATATGATCATGGTATGAGACGGCTGTAGCATGTCTATCTCCCGTTTATGATCTGCGCTAAGCGTCAGAGTTATTTTGGACAAGGTTGGCTGGTTTTTTAATACTTTCTTCGTATTTGGCTTGTTCTCGCAGAAGTTCTTAATTACGCGCTACGTTCTGAACACCATGTGTCTGTGTCATTGATAATTTTGGAACTGATTTCCACGTCTTGCGTAATTCTTCCTAGAATATGTACGTGAGGTAAGCAAGAATTATTAATGTAATTAGTTTTAAAGACAAATTCTCCTAAATAATATGTAGTTGAGATGTAATTTTGGGAGATATAAACGCCGTAGTAAAACCAGAAGATTCTGGTAGACGAATGATTTTTTAAAGTAACGTCATTTCGAATGGAAATGAAAAAAAAAACGATTTTTGCTTTGAAATTTCGTTGTAAAATAGGAAATCATTGAATTTCTAAAGTTGAGGTTTTTTTCATGTGGTCACCTCCATTTATGAGGTTCGCCATATCGTCCTGTTGCGTCAGTAGCGAGGGGCCAAGTTTGATTTTCGATGAAACTGGCATTTAAATGATCAGTTTAAATGATAAATTTGTTTCTGGATCCAGGTACTTGGTACATTAATGAGGTTCGCCGGTTCGGTTATCGGTCTGCTATGCGATAAGCAAGTATCTGAATGATAAATTTACACATAATTTCTGGGTTCAGGTACCGTATACAATTTTTCGCCTTCATGGCATCTGGCAAGAGGCGTGGAAACTCATGGATTTCTATGTTCATACCAGCGTACGGCTATTATTATTGTTTTTTTTATTAAATATGTTAACACATACACCAAAACTTTGGGTTTATTAAACACATTTAATCTTGACTATATTAACCTAATTGTAACTTAATATTGTTGTTAATAATAACATTATAATATTTCTACTACTTACACGGTTGTAATTATATGATAGAACACGCAATAATATTAAATATAATGTGTTTACGTCAGTACATTGTCAGTGCGTTATGTACACAAGAATACAACACGTGGTACGCCGAAATAGAACATAAACAATATACTTTAAGAATCAAATTACCATCCAAAATAAAATATATACGTCCGTTTAAAACCCTAACTATGATAAATATGAAACAATTTAACAAAACCCTTTTTACATTAATTATCAGTTTTTACCAAATTATCCACAATTTCTTTGATAGACTTTCTATGTATATTCACCAATAAGGTGTGGGCATGTTATCTGTCATTTTATAAGCAACTGGTGAAACCGGCAACATAGTAATTTCAAGGAAAGTTTAGAGAGACAACGTATAACATATTGGAGTTATGTAATTTGTCCGACCCAATTGTCATTTGATAGCATTCGTTAATCCTTGTCGGAAGCCTTATAGTTGGTTTGAAATCCGACACAGGTTGGCTTCTAACTCGTAAGTCTCTCCACAAATCCGGAAAGACTAACAAAAAAAAGTGAATTCAGAGCGACGTAAAATGACACAAATGACG
Source organism: Phareas burnsi (assembly GCA_018249415.1). Classification (NCBI taxonomy): domain Eukaryota; kingdom Metazoa; phylum Arthropoda; class Insecta; order Lepidoptera; family Hesperiidae; genus Phareas; species Phareas burnsi. Next base: position 10,322 of record DWKL01002378.1, on the reverse strand, counting down.
AATACAGAAGAGTTCTGTGACGTCATGAAAGCTATCATCACGGCGATTGTTTAATCACATTTATATAGGTATTGTGATACTATAGAATTTACTATAGAAATAATTGTAGCGTTGCCAATATTTCAAAGTGGAAATGATTCTGATGTAAATGTTAGAACTCTTCGTAGTTCGACTCTGGAGGCGACATATAACAGCAGCGGCAAATTCTGGTTTGATTTAAAGGTGGCTAGGGAGAGGTATTTACACGAGGCGTTCCAGCTTAGTTCTCAGGAGAAACACATGGCTGAATTAGGGTAGGAATTTAATGCAATTTAATTAATATTTGTGGTTTTTTCTTGTTAGAAGAGCAGTGCTGCCACCTGATGTTAATGAGCACTGCAGCTCATGGACGGACTAAAAACACATTTGTGGCAAATTTAGGTTAGAACTTCAATGCCTCAATTTAATTGATGTTAGGATTTTTATTATTAGTAGAGTAGCAATTGATTGTACAAGCCACCTGATGTTAAATGATCACTGAATCCCACGGACACGTACATACACCTCAAACAGGATTGAAGTCGCATATGAGGTCATATCATCTACGAACGTCATTACTCCTGAAGACAAAGACTTCGCCTTGCTTGTAACTGTACTCGACCACCACACCTCTCCAACCGAAACACAAGAATTTGAGGATGGCAGTTCTACGTCCATAGTAGAATAGTTCCACCATCTATTAATTAATTGGTTGATTTCAAATATCCATGGTTAGCAGTGGCCACTTAATTTCAGGTGGGCTGCATGCTCGCTGTGTGCAGGTAGTACCACCTGCGTACCACCATGCCATCGACTCCTTTGCCATCTGTCAGATATTTTGAAATCATGACCAAATACTTCAATTTGATATATTTGCATAGCATAATTTCTGAATAAAAGTAAGCAAATATCAGTTTAGAAGCGAAGTTATTAAAAACGGTTCCAGCCATTGGAAATGTAAACATTAATCATTTTTGTTTGTTTGGTTTTAATTTACCGCTTTCCGGTTTTTGATAATGACACTTCAAAGTGTTGCGGCAAATTTCAAAGTCCTTTGCTATTGCTATCATTTTCGAATTTTTATGGAAGTTTGAAAAGATCATAAAAGATTATTAGATATCAAATGATATAAAAAATAATATAATTCTTAAACGCGTTGAAGATTATTTTTTACAAGAAATTAAGCTATAATGAAATGTAGTTATAATTAAATGTCTTTAACTTTTAATGGATTCGTGGTCAAATTTAATTATTATTTTGTATAGGGAACTAACTAACCTTTGATGTCTACTAATTATTTTAGGTTATTAGCAAACCAACGTTTAAAATATAGTAGGTATTTAGGGCTGAAAATATTTACCATAAATGCTACTTAAAAGAACTGTTTGTAACTCACTACTGTAATTAATATAATCTATTTAATAATAGTTAATTAGAATTGCGCAAAGCCCCGCCGCTTACGTATGTTTTAACTTATCAACAAAGTTAAGTCAGATACGGTCGGGAGATGGATAATTGACCACTAGTGGCTTTCCATGCATGCTTTCGTGCTTCGGAGGGCACGTAAAGCCGTCGGTCCCGGTTGTTATCATTGGATAGCAGTCGTTAAATGTTGTCGGAGGCCTTATGGCCGGTTTGAAAACATACGATACGGGTTTGCCACTAACCCGTTTCTTCCCCAATCCGTGCAGCGTGGTGTAGTGTGCCTAATATATAAGGGGTGAGTCTTCTACAGTTCTGAAAATAGACCCAACCTCAGCAGGACATAAAAAGCTTTGTAGAAAAACCATATATAGCCTAACATAAAAACAAAAAGTAGGTAATAACTTGCGAAGACTGCTACGCCTATTGTGACTTCAATACTTTTTACTTTAGCAAGATACATTAAAATCCTTGTTGTATAGATTCAGGGAATAGATGTAAAAATATTTAAAATTTCTAATATATGAGGCCTTTAATATTGGCGGAAATGTAGCTATTCTGCTGCCGTGAATAACCGTTCCGCACACTGACAAAATAAAAACAAATGAATATTGCTATACCGACAAGGTCTCAAATTATGTTATGCAAATTTACATTATCGTGCAATAAATAATTTCGTTTCGAATTTTACATTACGGAATTTCGAATCACACACGTATACACACACATACACACATGTAAACGTAAAAAAGACACAATAATTTATTAACAATAATTAATAATAATTGATGGAATATTTAGCGATGAAAATATTATTATAATAAATTATAAAATTGTAATTGGCTGTAAGAGCTATGGATTTTGTAACAAAATATATATAAAAAAAGTATTTTACTCTTCCGTTTTGACTGTAATGATTTAACATAAATTTTTAAACTATATAATAACACTCGTGTCGTTCATGCCATTGACATATAAAGATAACGAGACACCCAGGCCCAGAATTGGAACCTAAATTCATCAGTTTGCATCTGCCTGCCTGCCTGGGGTTCAAACTCTATCCGTTACCCTTGTGCCAGACCGGTATGGTAACCGTTGCGTCACTCAATAATTTATAGTTCCCTTACGAGCTTATATTGGAACTGCTTTAAAAATCATTGTTGCTTTGTACTTTGTTGATAAAGTTGATACTTTTAATTGATAAAATTGTAATTAATTTGATTATTTGTTTCATGTTTGATTTGACTGATTGCTTAAGTGGGATCTCTAGCTTTTGACTTAAACCAACTTCAAGCAATTACTAAATTGTAAAATAAAAATGGTTCCTCAAGTAGTGATTTTTACCCCTTACGACGATACGACACGACAAATATTTTTCTTCCAAAGCGAATAAGAAAATACCTTCCAAGAATCAAACTAGCGTTATTCTATAAAACCGTTTTTGTCGGATATCGTGTCACGATCATTCATTCCGAACCGCAAGTATTCGCAAAAATAAAAATGCATTTTCAATACACACAATACTTGCCGGCGAAAATAGAGGCATTTGACGTCACTAGACGCGTAACCACGTTTCATAGTCATTCGTCATCGGCATCGCGTCTCTTTCTTTTAACACGAGAGGAAACGGGACACGAGACATTCTAGAGAGCATGAGTCAAGCGTGATGGGGTGGAATTTTAATACGAAGACTTTTCTTTATTACTTTTCGAAGGAAATTTTAATTCTGTTTTCATTAGTTTTCATTTGGATATTAAGAGTTAATACTGAAGAGAAATTAAATATAGTGAATAAGCAAATTTCTCTTCCACATTAGTAATAATCTCTTCGTTTTTAATTATAATTTACAGACGTTTTTCTTTAGTTTGAAGATATAAATAGATTTTATGGTATTTTGATTGTAAAAGAAGTAGACAGAATTTTGTCAAACGTCATTGTCTTAATAGGTTAGGTTTGGTTAGGTTGCTTTACACTTTTGTTTACAAAATTAATACGAACACACACAACAGGACGAAAATGACAAAAATTATTCATAATTTAAATTCTTAATGACATATAAAAAAGTATTTTAGTTTGTAACTAAGTAGGAAGTCAATTTTATATTTTTATAACTAACGTTACTTTCTGAAACATGCACAGTTTAATGTAGAATGTTTTTTATATAAATTAGTTCATTTATAACTTGTATAGGACAATTTAAAGTTAATTTACAAAAATTAAAATTAAAACAGCACCATAAGCGCGGTACTTACAGCGATTTATTGCCACATTCAAAAACAAAATGCACTCGCAAATCCAAAACACAAGCGGGGTAGGTATTCCTCAACTATTTACTTGTCATTTTGGGCGTCAGGTCACTGGATCTTTCGACTAGATCTATCACAGGCGCTGTTTCCCCACCAGTTTGTGGTACACTGACGGCAACTCGATACTGGCGAGGGGGACGTTATTTTTGGATGCGCGAACGCACGCAGTGGTTACTTTTGGACGTGAAAAGGTCATTGGACATTCGGCGTTTCGATAATGAAACGCATTTCGCTCCGTACATTTCAATGCCGTTAATGCTTTGTTATTTGGGTCATTTTCTTTATTTGTTAGTTTTTCTTGCGACTGCCTTGTGCCTTATTGTTAAGGAGAAAAAGAACTATATTAAGATATTTTTTTATCTCTTAACCTAGCGAAACTTTTTTTTTTATATCTTAATATAGCGATAAGGCAGACGGGACACCTGATGGAAAGTAGTCGCCATCGCCAATGGACATTTGAACCCCCACAGGAGTCGCCAGCATCGCCAGCTTTGAAGTAGAACACTCTATTCACCTTTTTTGAAGAGCCTTATTTAATAGCATTCTGGGAATACCTCTGGAAGAAGTTTATTCCATCTTGCAAGTATGCGGTAAAAAGAACGCGCAAACCGGACCGTAAAACACTGCTACCGATCCAGTTGATGTGGATGGAATCTCATCCTTCAACATGTGGTGCGATGGAGAAAAAGTAATGAAGGCATCGCATCAAACAGTTCCTCAGAGCACTCACCATTGTGCAGCCGTTAGAACAGACAGAGGGAGCGTATGTCCCTCTATGTATGTTGACGATTCCGATAACAGGTATTTGCACGGAGTGAAATAGTACTTTGGTGCGTCTACCCGGAAATGTAAGCAGTGCTCCATATGAGGCGTCACTTAAGCTTTGTACGGCAAAAGGAGTTGCCTTCCAGTGAAGTACCGCTTAGCTCTATTCAAGACGCCCAGCTTCTTTGACTTCAGCTTTAACTTCCCATGTATATAATGTTATGAAAGAACGGTATTTGAAAAATGGTAATGTAACACAGCATAGTTCATTGTTAACCCATTTAGCTCAAATAGCTCAAAAGCTCAAAAGCTCATATAGCTCAAAAGTAACAAACAACCATGCAGTCCACCTGATTGTGTGTTATAACCATCTGTAGTCAACGGAAATAGCATAGAATTCCTATCTGACGTCTGGCAGAGAACCATTGCTACCCCTGCGGATTAAGTTGGAAGGCCTTGAGCAAATACCTCTTCCTTAGCATACTCCATTTTGATGTGAAATGAACTTCCTTCAGAGGTATTCCCAGAACGCTATGACATGGGGCTCTTCAAAAAAGGTGCCAAAAGAGCTCTACTTCAAAGCCGGCGATGCTTTGGCGACTCCTCTGGTGTTGCAAGTGTTCATAGGCGACGGTGACCACTTTCCATCAGGTGGCTCATCTGCCTTATCGTTAGGTTAAGAAAATAAAAAACTCATCATACCTACTACTCATCATATACTCATCATATTTTAGCAAATACGTATGGTAGTAGTAGTGGCTCCCGAGTCAAACCACAAAAGGTTCTACCTTCAAAGTTTGTTTATCATTGGCTACCAAATTTATTTATTTAACAAATATAGCTACTTGATTTGATCAAGAAATTTAAATAATAAAATAGTGACAACTCGAACCGAAATCACTAAACGCGGAGAACTTAAAGCAAATATACTTTTCTGAAGTTTTCCTCGTTTCTTCTCTAGCTGGATGTCCGGGGTTTGAATCCCGCAAGTACCTCTAATATATTCAAAGTATGTACGTCTTATAAATTCATTATTATTTGCTTTAACTGTATCGGAAAAAGTCATGTGGAAATCTATAAACCTAAGAATTACTCATAAAGTTTTCAAACGTGTCTGAAATCCACTAATCGGCACTTGGCTAGCATAGTGGACTGTAGCTTAGTCCTTCTCATTCTGAGACTCGTCCAGCAGTGGGACAGTAATGGATTGACCATGTTGATCATATACTTTAGATATTGCATTGACTAATATATCTTATTAAGAATCTAACACCAGATTCTTAAGTCAAATCGACTCCCAAAATGTCAATCAAAATCGATCAAACTTCAGAGAGTATAATATATTACTTTTGTTGGACGCGTGAAACCTAATTAGTGGATTCTGTGTCATATAACATTATTTAAATCATAATTCTTAGTTATAATTAGATCAATTTAAATTATCTGAAACGCCTTTGAGACGAATGTCTCTAGTATTTTTAATGAGTGGATCAAATGTAATAGAGCAAATGCATTTAAACTATGATGTAGTTTTGGATTAATTATTCTTTTTATCCCACAATAATATAATCATACAATTTTTCAAATTTCTGTATACATTATTAAATAAAGAAAAATAAAATCCTCAAATAAACCTATCATTACTATAAATAAACAATGAACCACCGTCCTTTCTCTACAAATGCCAATGACTCCGAAATAAATAGTGCCGGCTCGATTGCCAGAATTAAAACATTCGGAATGCAGTTCTTTGATCCACCCGAGATATGCGGACGCACTCTTGTTACAGTTACTATTTAAATATGTTACAAATTTCTTTTTAAGCATCACTCCAAGAGTAAGTGTACAAGTATTGAAATTTCCAAAACTTAGTCATAATTCAATGACTAAACTGACTTTAGTCCATGTAAGTTAGTTAGATTATAGTCCGTGCACAAAACTCAAAGATCAAGTTGACAGTTATAATGATAAATGATAATAAATTGATATTACAAACTGTCAATTTGTTTCAGAGATGTGGACGTGTGCCGGGTACATATTCAAGAAGGCGACCAATTTAGTACTCAGGAGTAGTGACGCATCTACATACACCCTCAAGTGTACAATTCTATTTGAGTTCAGATATGGGTGTCATGGGCTGCAGTGACCACTTAAAGGTGACTTGCACGCTCGTTTGCTGCTCTTGTCACAGAAAGAAAGAAAAATAAAAGAAATGAGATAATGAAGGTGCGAATTACATGTAATTTCGACTAAACCATTATTTATCCTAAGCTGTTAAGCAAAATTATCTGCTACTATAAATTTATAAACGAAATGTATTTCAAATTAATGTACTAGCCCGATAAGGCCTACTCGAAATTTAGGGAACGCTTAAGGAAATATGGAAAAACGGCCAAATGAGATATAAATTACCTGCTCTTCCTGGGGGATCATTGGATCCTTATATAGTATTCAAGATTAAGAAAATTTGCTTGTTAGCCAGATGCTAACTCGAGGCGCTCCAACTTTATTCTCAGGGGTAGCAACGCGTCTGTGGCCGAATAACACCTTTCACTGATATTGGGTCCGGGTCCAATATATAGTAGAGGTAGCAAGGTTTGATCGAAGAGGGACCGCCGCTGCCGTCACAATCTGCCGTGAAGCAATTCTTGCGTTTCGGTTGGAGGGGTGTGGTTGTTTTTTTCTTAATTATGCCCATGAATCTCGTTATTTAGTAATATATATATACAATATAAACAATTGGTAGTCCGCATCGACTTTGTGTGTTTCACGTTGGGATTGTCTGAATGTTCCGCTGTGCAGCGATTTGATACCGCACAAGCGAAACATCCGGCCTCGGGGTATATGTCAGAATGTCAAAAATGTCTCCTATATGTCGACACACAACCGGCATGTAAGACCAATCGTGTTTCATAAAGGAAATTTAATTTGATGTTCCCCATAACTGTACCCGAGAGTTAGAGGAGGGGAGGGGGAGGGGAGTTAGAACACTTACATGTGAGATGATCATCCTAAGACGGTCGTCTCACTTGTAAGTGTACTCAGCAACCTCCAACCTCTTGAGGTCTAAACTTCAAAAGTAGTGACGCATTTACGTAAGAACTCAGAACTTAATTCCTGTTTGAGGTTAGATCTGGATGTGTATAGGCTGCAGTGACCACTGCACATGAGGTAGCCTACACGCTCGTTTACTACTCTTCTAGTATAAAATAATAATAGCAATTCCCTATACAGAAGCAATGGATTATAAGTCCCACAATGCTTATTCAATAATTGCATGTAGGTAGCCACTATCGACTACCAAATAATATTTTCAAACAAAAATAACAAACGCTGCATAATTATCATAAATTTCAAAAGTATCCTTACTTTATAAATGTCAGCGAACATTATATTTGCTTCGAACATAACATCCCGACCCAGAATATAACAGTTCACAAAGTTTTTACTTCTGTCTTCATCATTATTTATTCTTGTTGTTTCGCTCGAGAGTTATTAATAACATCGTATTTTTTAAAGACAACACATGAGCAATCTTTGAATGTGAAAATTCAACAGTTTTGGTTTTTTCCATAACAAAAAATATAACTTCGTATTTTATAATTTATTGGCTTATGAATTTTAAATAAATATTGAACTGCTATAACGATGATTTAGTGGATCCTCGAAAGAATATAAATTTTCCAATCAGCTTTATTGTTTTTCTATAGCTCATTTTCAAGCTATAAGCAAATTTTACACAATAAAAAACTAATCAAAACATTATGATAAAAATAAAACTAAACAAAAAAAACACAAGCACAAAAATGACAAAACATTTAACAAAACGAAACAATGGATGAATAAATTAATAAGGCAATTGATTTAAAAATTCTTATTTATAAAGGATTTAGGGAAAAGAGAGGTGAAAACAGAATAAATGTGAAATTTTAGTTAACATCTATGGTCTAATTATAAACTATCATATAAACGAGAAACGTGTTAACATCGACAAAGAACATCTTGGCAGGAATACCAGACACGAGGAGAACGCAATTCGAAACAAATTATACAATTTCAGGAAGAAAACAAAGCAAGAAATAACTTCTGGAATAATCAAACACGAGCCATTAATACCTTGGCATCGGCGTACGAAAGTCATGGAATTCAGAACAGTTTCAACGTGCAGTGAAATGTGTAAGCGGATTGTTGGCAAGGTCATGTAAATGGAGCGAGTGGCCTTATTCATTGCACTCAAAATCAAATTGGTTTTCAGGTTACTTCCAACGCACGGGGACGTGTAATAGTTTTTTTATATTAACCTTGAATTTTTGCAAGCAATGATAATGCACAAGCAAACTTGCCTACATCATTTTTAATATTATGCATAGCCTTATTAATACGGTTTTATAGATTGTTATTGTGCGCAACTAATTTTGCTAGTCTATTTTCAAGAATTAATCTTCTGAAGAATTAGGTGTTTAGTGAATGGGTCCTTTCTACAATCGGTAGCCATTTCGCGGATTAGTCGCATTGTTGGGCAAAAGTCTCCTCTCACAATACGAAGGGGTCTTTTTTTTACTACACATTGGATAGATTTTGTTTCACTGTTTATGTTTTTAGTTTTATTTGATTATGACTTCAATAGGGAACGTTATGCTGCAGATTTGATACAGCATCACGTCTCCTTGCGATCCTATAAATATGTCAATATGTCAAAGAATGTTTTCTGTATGTCGACACACAACCGGCAAGTAAAACCAATCGTGTTTCGTATAGAAAATTTGATATACCCCATAACTGTGCCTGGAAGACCATGATGGTGCGAACAGGAAGAGTTTTAGGGGGGGAGGGGGCAATGCGAAGGGTTAGGCAACAATCTACCACACTGACCAAGTCTCCGTTGGTAGACTTCCTACATTTCAACACTTCGTATAACACCGCACTGGGTCATGTCAATGAATGCTGGAAGGTTTCAAATAGACAGACGAAAAGGTTTCTAAAAACTTTTGAAATGTGCAGACCTCTTTACTAAAGCCGAGTCATCTTATTCAATTGGTCTTTGGGTCTTTATTTAGAAACAGGCATTCCTGTTTCAAAGGCAGGCTTTGTGGTGTCATCTGTCCTTGAAAGTGGTGTCACGTTAATTATGTCTAATTTGTTTCTTTAACTGCTTCTAGGTGGTTCGTGTTAGTTTCTTGATAGGTGGTGGAACTAAAATAAGCAGTGATAGTTCGATAGCCGCGGTTAAGATTAAGACGATTAAGATTAAGACAAGAGGCCGCTTTTGCATTGGGAATCTGGGGTTCGAAAACTGCACGCATCTCTGATTTTTCAAAGTTATGTGCTTATTAGGATTAATTATCACTTGCTTTAACGGTGAAAGGAAAGATCGTGGGGAAACCTGCATGCTGCAGAGTTGTCTGTAAAGTTCTTGAAAGTGTGTAAGTCTACCATTCCGTCAAAAGTCTAAAGTCCGCTCTTGGCTAGTTTGGTGGGCTACAACCTAACCCTTTTATTCTGTGATGACTCCCGTGCCCAGCAGTGGGAGATTAATAGGTTGGTGATAAGTAATTGTACTATAGATTAGCAATAAATAACATTTTCTACACTCGCGCCATGGACCCAGCCAAAGACGAGTACACATATCCATACCCAGACCCAGAACAGAAAAGCTGTGAGAAGCTGGAAATGAGAGAGGCTGGAATCTTAACCACTACACTATCACTTTAGGCGATTATACTATAGCAATTATATTATACTATAGCAATTATATTATACTATAGCAATTATATTATACTATAGCAATTATATTATACTATAGCAATTATA
>DWKL01002377.1:0-12825 GCA_018249415.1 Phareas burnsi | reverse complement strand
GAGTAAAATTTTCGAAAGTGTGTAAAGTCTACCAACCCGCACTTGACCAGTGTGGTGGGCTATGGCCGAATCCTTCTCATTCTGAGAGAAGACCCGTGCCCTGCAGTGAGACATTAATGGGTTGATGATGATGACGATGAACGTCAAATTTACAATTAATTTATTTGCAATATTTAATTTTTTTTTAATATGTACTAACAATACAAAAACATTTTCACCCCCATCTCTCCTAATTGTTGCAGCTGCAGGTCAATCATCGCCCGTCGACCTTGCTATTAGTTTAACATTACGTTAATCTGTGTTACAAAATCGATATATTACGACAATATAATCGAAATAGAAATATAACATTCACTTAGCAATTAGTATATTTTATAACAGTTTATCATATTCATATCATAATTATAGTACGGTCCATAAGGAATGAATAAAAAAATGTGTGCGTGGGCTTATGTACACACGTTAGAAGTTCATCTTTGGCGGTGAAAGAGTGATTTTGGATAAGACAGGTATCTTTTGAAAAAAAAAATATTAAAATGATAAGAGTTAAAAAGATTGCAATTTAATTCATTAATATCCAGTTTCAGACACTATAATATGTATTTATTAAACACATGTATACTTTATTAGTATCGATACTGAACCCTTGTTTAATGACGCGATACATAAATAGTATACAAGCGGATATGACGCTTGGCGTGATATCCCCAACATGGTGCGCGCGCACCGTAAAAAATCACTCTCATCGTTTTTCATAACGCGCCAAAAGAAATATAACTTCAAAAACATTAATTTAAAAACATAAAAAAAATAATCAGATTCTAAAAATATTCTTTATTGTATCGTCATTCACTATTTATCGTCGGTACATAATCGAATAAATTAAAAATAAAACAATTTAAAAACATAAAAAAATATTCAGATATTTATTCATTATTGTATCATTATTCACCATTTATCGCAAGTTCATAATGGTGTAAAATTAAAAAATGCGTATTTAAAAACATTAAAAAAATATTCAAATCTTTAGGTTTTTTTGTGCTTAATACCTACGTTAGCACGATGAAGTCACTCATACACTTGCAGAACTGCAACTAGTGTCCAAAAACAGTGCCTAGCGGTAAGGTCGACGATAGATGCGTTGTTTCTTGTGTGGTTTAAGTTGGAACGCCTCGTACGTCTTCCCCTTGCACTCTTCAGACCAAACACAGCAGCGATTAACACTGCTGTTATCAAGCAGAAATATTCCAATATTGTTTCGTGGTGAAGGCTCTACCACCGGCAAGATCCATCCTACCACGATCAAGATCGTATGCCATGATATAGTGGGCAAGATCCTTAATCGTAAATAATTTCTGCACATTGGCCAGCCAAACATCCGCCTTCAAATGCAGATTTACTTAACCCTACTACGAGTCTCTGTTGACGTATTGTTTCTCATATGAATCACTATAGGCTTTAAACAACCGCCGTTGGCGGTTATAACCAGACCTTCTGGGCACGACTTTTCAGTACTACTGTTAACTTCACCCGGAAAAATTATCTGATCGATATTAGTAATTTTATTGTCATATGTGACAATAACTCCCCTGTCAGTTCCAACGATCGCCGTGTCCTTTGTATCATGACTTGGTTTAACGTTATTATACAGGTCCTTAAAACTATTTGTCTTTGGAGTTGTTGCAACGATATCCTTATTTTGTCCATTAGTGTATACTGAAGGCTCTGTTGTATAACTTTTACTCATCGATAGATCAAAATATTTGTCATCGGTCCGGGAACTGTCATAGGTTTTAGCTGCTTCGCTATCGCTATTAAAATTGTACTTCAGCGCTGATTCTGAATACGTTTCTTCTGAACTTGAAAAATATTGTGATTTTCTGTCATGATTGTGAAAATGCGCATGACCAGCTTCCTCTTGTTGGTACAAGTTGTCTGAGTTATTGTTTTCAGTTCGGAAAGTATGCCGTGACCGACTGGACGGTTCATCTTTTCTCGTATGGCTGTAGGCATGGACTGAATCGCTTTGTTCCTTTGTAACAAATAAGTCATTGACATGTTCATTTACGCTTTCTACAGTTTCCTTAAAAGAATCCACGACATTGTTTAAGAGACCTTCTCTTCCTTTTATTTCAGTATCACCATTGTAATGTTTACTTGACACCAAACTGTGAATATCTTCTTTTACATTGTGAATCTCTTCTGTTACAGCATCCAAAAATGTTCTGACGACTCCAAGATGAACGTTTTTTATTAAGAGTATTTGAAGAAGTGTTATGAATACGAGCTTCATTTTAAGTCAATGCTGTTGACACGTTCACTGTGATACAATAACTGACGGTCTCCGAGTTTGATATTTAATGTATCTGGTATAACTAATAAAGAGGACGTTGGGGTTAAATGGATACAGCGCTCGCATTTATGTTAAATTATTTTTTCTTTTTATAATTGCTATCATTCCAACCAACTCAATATCATCAGTAATCTCAATATAAAGACTGGACACGGGACTTTTTCTGAAATACTATATAATGTATTTTGGGCCGGTCTAAGTGGCGCCAATGCCCAGGAGTGGGCCTACAAGGCTGACGATGATGATATCTTTTTTTATCTCACATAATATATATTTATGAGAGAGAAATTAATACAGATTGCATATAAATTTTTTGAGGCTTACTTTATAATTTTCCGGAATTTATTACTGAAATAATTTCGAAACAACATTTTACAGACGGAACGAAATAAACAATTTAAAAGTTAGTAGAACTACAATTCGTCGGAAGAAGTACCACCGCCGCCCTCACAATTATCCGTGAAGCAATTTTAGTCTTACGACCATCGACCATCTTAGTTCTCAAGAGTAGTGACGTATCTACGACGACCTCAGAAATGGTTTCGTCTTGTATAATGTTAGATGTGGGTGTTCATGGGCTGCCGTGAAGAGGACATACGAGAACTTCTCAATATCGCAATAATTGACATACTTTTATAAATCCTACTACTACTAGTACTGGTATTACTAGTACTTACATCTTATTTATTCCCACGAGAAAAACCGTGTGGAGATATTATTTTAATTTATAAATGCTGCCGCTTTTGAAGACAATACTTATTGTAAGTAGATATTTCACGCCGTTCTGTTTTTACTGGGTGTGAGACAAACAGTATTGTTGTTATTGTGTACGCGTTGCCATTCACCCATAGTACTATCTCTAACTTTTACCTATTTGTCCTTGATTTTTAAAAACCAACACAAGGATTTTAAGAATATAATTTATATATGACCCGCGTGACGCAGCGGTAACCATGCCGGTCTGACATGCAAAAGATTCGGGGTTTCATTCCCGGCCAAACATCACGATAAATTTGAATTTATTTTTTGGGCTTGTGTGTTTGTGTACTTGTATTTATATATGTCCCTAGTAATAATTACACAAGGAATCCTAATGTGGGGCCGAGTGCTGGAAGTGTTTATACCTAAAATACGTATGTATGTTAAGTCAATCTTATTTTATATTGTGGTACGAACTTCTATGTTCCTCTTCACCCCTACTTCACCACACATGGCTCACTGACCTTTGGAGATAACACTATTAGTCAAGATATAAATATTTACCAAGAATTCATTCATTCGTCTCAATTAATTTCATACTTGGTGGGGCATCCCACCTTTAATGTCTATTTTATTTCTTGCAAACCGCAAATTTCTAAGTAAAATTTATTTTCCTTTATTAAGGTATCGTACCTAATTAAGGTGCAATTTTATCGCTTGTTCATCTTTCTTCAACCGGTTTGAATGGAGAACATCTTATTCTTAGGCGGCGTCCACGAAGATGTGATGGGATTGTGCGATTTGTGTCATTAGAAGATGTGATATATTGGTTGGAAGTGTCAATGCCTAATATTATTATGTATGTTTACGTTGCTACCCCCTTCAAACTAGAAATTGAGAGTTTAGCTACGCTATTATAAGGCAGAAACTGGTGTAAGGATGGCTACGTTCTAAAAAAACCTAAAAAAATCTGTATGTAATCTATATATTAATTGATACGTGAAGAGAGAGAAGACAATTTTATTACCCCTTTTACTGCGCGTACGGAAGCTTGTGAGATTTGGCATAGTGAAAGTTTATATGAAAGAGTATAGAAAACTATAATTTATATATAATATGTGTTAGACACATTCAAGTAATTAGTAAAGGAAACAAAACCATGAAATTAATTGTTCACCTTCAAACTGTCAACGTTAAATACATAATAATCAAATCTTTGGTCAAACATTCGCGCAGAGTAGACTGTCGACGAAGAATTTTAAAACGTCACATTGACTAAATGAGTTTCAAGTACCATCATTGGGTACATATTTGTTTTTCCTAATTGACACTGAATCATTTTTTATAGAGCAGAAGTAGCAATGACACACAAGACGAGTGTACAAACACCCAGACCCAGAACAGAAATCTAAATTGATCGTTTAAATCATACCTGGCTGGGAATCGAACACGAAACGTCAGATTGGTACGGTTACCGCTGCGCCAAACTGTGTGTCGCAATGTTGATAATATATTTGTCTATCGATGGAGACGATAGCGTAATCGCTTTTACAATAATCGCGCAATCGCTGGCTAATGTGACAGCGCCTTTAGTTTTGATTCGAGGTACGCTATAATCAATACACGTCTCTAGATTCCAATTAACAATGTATACAAGTGGGAGAGGTCATGATCATGTTTCCTAACACCACAATGTCTTTCGTCTCCGACACTAGCACCGGTTAACAATTTATATTACTATGTACGTTTTTTATATATATTTGAAGAGTGGCAAACTAGCATGCAGGTCATTTGGTGTTAAGTGGTCACTCCAGCCCATGGCCCAAATGGACCAATAACCTCAAACAGAACTGAAGTTCTATCTGAAGTCATACGTAAATGCGTCACTACTCCTGAGGACTAATATGGTCGCCTCGCTAGTTATACCGGCAACCGTACCTCTTCAACCAAAACACAAAGTGCTTCACCATGAATTATGAGGGCGGCGGTGGGAGTTCCCCGGACGAATTATAGTTCTACCACCTTCATAAGTAATAATTAAGTTCTAAAATGCACTTAACTTTGAAAAATTTGAGTCGTATATGGAATTCCAACCCTGAGCCCCAGCGTGAGAAGCCGAAATCTTTAGCTAATGTAACGTTTACATCTTAGATTTTTTTTTATGTGAGAACGGTAGCAAATGGGAGGGCAGGTCACCTGACTGTCTAGGAAACAATAACTTGTGACAATCACATTCGGAAGTACGGCGTTTAATAAGATCCGTCGAACTGATGTAACGCCAGAAAGTACAACGATACCACTCACGCCACATCTCAACAGCAGTGTACAGCCCTTTTTCCCTAATGTTAAGTAGTCACTGTAGCCCATGGACACCCATATCTAACTTCAAACAGAACTGAAGTCCTATCTAAAGTTGCAAGTAGCTACTCTTAAGCCTTGTGAGGGCTATGACGAACACCTTGCAAGTGCCCGGTAACCGCACCTCTCCGACCGACACACTTTTTCGTAGATATAATTGAAACAATCAATGATAACATACATAATTCAGTGTTAAATATTCTCTAGAACTCGGTAGACCTATACTTCGACCAGTACCCCCCCCACCCCCATAATCCATCGTGAAGCTACTCTTGTGTTTCAGTTGGAGAGGTAGGGTTGTGTAGAATAGTAACAGGGAGGCGATCATCTTAGTTCACAGGAGTGAGTAATAACGTATCTACAACCTCAGGTGGGGCTTTAGTCCTGTTTGAGGTACATGTGGGTGCCGTGGGCTGCAGTGAGCACTTAACATCAGATGGCCTGCACGATCGTTTGCTGCTCTTCAAACATTAAAAAAGTAATCCAATCAGCGCCGGTCCATGCAATCTCGCCCCCTTGGACCAATTGCTTGTCTCAGGCGCTCGAGAAACTCCGCACATCCGAGTTGCTATTCTCCTCTAGCCCTGCCTGCCTGGTCTCCTGTCTACTCTAATCCTGGCGACCTGTGTCGTCGCCTAGACCTCGGTTCCACCACCTTTAAACTTACCTCATTAAATGATTCTGTGACCGGATCGTAGGGAAAAACCGTCTGATTCGGCATCGCGACGAACTGGTGCACGATGGCCAGTGGCCCGGTCAAGTCTTCCCCGGGCAGTTTCAACACTTTCTGGAAAACAAAAACATGTGACAATCCTATCGGAAGCGCGTCGTTCAATAAGATCTGTTGAACTGATGTGATGCCAGACTGTGCGACCATACCACACTCTTGCTACATCACCTTAACAACAGTATAAAGCTCTTTTTCCTGATGTTAAGTGGTCACTGCAGCCCACGGACAGACACATCAAATCTGAAACGGAACTGAAACCCTATCTGAGATCATACTTGATTTAGATGCCTGATAGAGCCCTGAAGATTAAGACAGTCGCCTCGCTGTAAGTGTACCCGACAACCACACTTCTACAAACGAAACAATAATTGTTTCACGGCAGATGGTGAGGGCAGCGATATTACCTCCCTGATCAAATTATAGTTCTACCACCTTTGAGGTTTACAATTTATTAAAAGTTATTAAAAGATAAAATATCCTCGATGTAAGAAAGGAGGTTATTAAAAATGTGTTGAATGGGAAACAAAGCGGGAAAATAAATGGCTGTCAAAGAAAGAGGAAGAAAAGGTTGAGATTTGGATGAAAAACGAGAGCCGATAGCGGCGTCGGGGTTGGATATAAAATGAAGAAATGAAGCAGGTCGACTGGAAAACTGGTTGATAATTGTATTCGCTAACCTCGTAATGCGAAATATATTGTGATCTTAAGTTAATGTGAGAATTATTTTCGTTACTATGCTTAGATAGTGAGACATCGTATACAACTTCAACTTTAATTAACTCGTCGTGTGAGAAGCATACCATAGCAGTGTCGAATATCTTGGTGGCGATGATCTTGGTGCTCTCGAACATGTCGCGGCCGGGCCCGGACGCGAAGCAGCGCTCCTTAGGCAGCGAGCACAGCAGGTGCTCCTGGTCGCAGCGCGCGCGCGAGAACTCGCAACGCGGCCCGCGCGTGTTGGGGGACACGTCGCCCAGGTTCGTGGACGCGAACGCGCACACCACGCGCCCCTGTGCGGTAGATAATCTAGTTATGTCGCTTCCTGAACACGTTTTTATCTTCTGTGGATGTCCCGGTAAAATTATGGATACGAAAGGAGAGACTCCGCGCCCCTAAAGTAACCTATTTACTTCACTCCCTGATTTTTGTGTGGAAATGCCGGCAACATTATAAGCGTAAACATGCAGACTTTGCGCTTCTGTGCAGTTAGTAACCTAGTTACTCCACTTACTGTAAACTCCCTTATTTTTGTGTGGAAATCCCAGAAAGTGATGGACACGAACATGCAGGTTACGCACCTTTGAACAGTTAGCAGCCAAGTTACTTACTGTAAATTACTTTATCTTGTGTGAAAATGTTCGGAAGACAGCTGTGTATCAGTCATTATTTTGGACAGGCGACGTCGTATTGAATTTGATGCCTTTCTCGATCTGTATCATGGCTAATCTAGCTAATTACTTCTAAATACTTCTTCCCACATTGTCATGTATTGGAAGAACAGGCGCCTGTACTATAAACAGTGACTATAATTTCGAATTTGCCGCGATGTACGGATACCAAGGAACCTTCCTATATTAAGATTCCTTAGACAACACGGATATAATCTCTGAATGAAAGAATACAAATTAAATTGGCCGAATACTCTACTTCTTATCACTTTAACATTTATTTGGGTTCAACATCAACCCGTTAATGATCCACTGCAAACACGGGTCTTCACACAGGATGAGAAGGGTTCGCTCACACTCCACCAGGCCAGCCAAGTAAACATTGGTAGATATGTAGACATTATGTGGGTTACTAAGTGCATAATACATACAATATGATATATAAGTGATATGCTGTAATCTTGAGAGCCACCTTAATACAATACGATATATCATGAGACCGTAATCTTGAGACCCACCTTCCCCGGTAACGTGGTGTTCCCGTTGAGCGCCTTCTCGCACAGCACCGATGCGTAGCCCACATTGTCCGAGGAGATGAGCCGGTTGGTGTTGTTCATGCTGGTGGGGTGCACCGCGAACCAGTTGATCACCCCGAGAAGCTCTCCACCGGCCAGGAAGCGCACCTGCGCGAGCGTCTTGTCCACATCATATTGGTACCTTGAGAAGAAACCTACCTTTAGTAAATTTTGTATAACGTTCCAATAAAGTGAACAATAAATTTGGTAAGTAATAATCCACCGTGAAGTAATTTGTGTTTCGGTTGGAGAGGTGTAGATGCCAGGTACACTTAAAAACGAGGTGAACATCTGAATCCTCAGGAGTAGTAATGCACCTATGTATCGAGTTTAAATAGGACGACAGTCCTGTTTCGAGGTTAGATATGGGTATACATGGGCTGCAGTGACCACTTAACATCAGGTGGCCTGCAAGCTCGTTTGGTACTCTTTTCACATAAAAACTCTCCAACCGAAACACTAAACTTCTTCACGGCGGATTATGAGGGCGGCGGTGGTCCTTCGGATGAACTGTAGTTCTACCACTTCTCAAACTAACATCTATATTTACTTGAAAACAGAAGACACAGAATGCGATCAGCAAAATAACACATTAGTATAATTAATAAACATGTTAATAATTAGAACACTCGGATTAAGTTCAATTTAAATGTCATTAATCCCATTTGTAAAATCATGACTGTAATAAACAAAGTACTGTCCTTTGTAACAGATTTAAATACTTAACATTTAACTTCGACCTAATACTTCACCGTATTTGGCTATCCAGCGAGGTAGTGCTGCGAGTGTCTTGGGTACTCTTCCGCGAGGCAGCGATGTGGCTCATTTATTTAATTTATAAGTATTTATTGATTATATTTTTTTTTTTTATTTAATTTGCTGTTTATGTTACTTTACTTTTTCATTAATACGTTTTATAAATTAGCTGATGGAATGGAATGGAGTTAGCGGAATGGAATGTTTTGTAAAGAAATATAAGTATGACATAGTTACGCGATGACACAAAAGTACCTGAACTCCAAAATTTTAGGGGTTCAAATAAAAAATTGTTGGACAATATACAACTAAACACATAAAAATTTTAGGACACACAAATAATATACATGCATATATTCACTCCAAGTTCACCCAAGCAATACTTTGGAATGTTAGCGCTTAACCTTACTGTTATAAAATATTTTCACTTTCAAGGAATTGTACTAAATGATTTACTAGACATTATTTATAGAATTCATATTGAAGTGACACTTCTTTTGTCGCGTTTAAGAAAAATGATAAGAGTGAATTTTCACAAAGCGCGCGCACACTGACATCTAAAATCGATACCATGAAGTTGGCTAGTAAACGTCGTAAATTTTAAGCTATACTTCTCTCACACCTTTATCAATTATTTAATATCTCTTTTCATTATTCAATCGTTTTTCTTACAAACGTAGAGTAATAGCACGCGGGGTGAAATTTTTGGAGTTATTTTTGTTTTATTACCCCAAAGAAGTATAACTAATTACGTGCGTACATAAGTACACATACTGTTTTAGCACTTTCTTCACTTATACCCTCTCACTAGCTCGTTTGTATGATTAGGGAGTTAGTTTAGTCAGACATCACGCTTCCAACACTCGCAGCTCAACACATACAAAGACCCGTACATAAACACTTGGACCCAGAACCGAGATCTAAATTCATTATTTAGACGTCCGCTTAAACCGAGAATCGTACCCGGAATCCTTTGCGTGTCAGACCCGTTTGGCAACCACCGCGCATCGCGTGTCATCATTTAATTAATAAATATTTATAACAGTTCCTTATAGATAAGTCTTTTAATAAAGCATTTTTCAGAAATGTCGTTACGGCTAATCTTTGTTAAATAACGCCTGATTCTAAATATTATGTAACTGAAACATTCCAGAAGTTCGTTTAGGATGTTTATTTACTGAAACTTACTTGGCTCTTTCCTCCGGCGGGTTCCGTAGGTACGAGGTCGGGGACCTGTTTATATTGGCATCTAACAGCTCCGCTTCACCGTACTCCATTTTTGCTGGCTGTACATTGTTGTGGGCCACTACTATACTCTGGAACATGCAATTAATATTACTCTAATTTATTATTTATATCTTTTAACATTTTTCAAATGCTTTAAAATGTCTATGTGTCGCACACGAGTACGGGTCACGTGAAGGTAATAGGTCATTGCACCCACATCTAATATCAAATAGGATTGAAGAATCTGAAGTCGTACGTAGACGCGTCCTACTCATGAGGACTAAGATGGTTGCCTGGCTTGTAATTGAACGCGGCAACCACGCCTCGCACGAAACACGAAAACCTTTTTTGTTAAAAGAGGAGCATGCGAGCGTGCAGGCCACCTGATGTTATGTGGTCATTGGGGTCCATGGGCACCCATATCTAAGCTTAAACAAGACTAAACTCCTATCTGAAGACGTACTTAAATGCGTAACTCTCCTGAGGACCAAAACAGTCGCCTCACTGTAAGTGTGCCCGTCTCTCCAACCGAAACAATTCCTTCGCGGCGGATTGTGGGAGCAGCGATGAAACCTCCCCGGTGGAACTATAATTCTTAATGTAAGATGTCCATGGGTTGTCCATGTTTTTTATATATATTTAAAGAGGAGCAAACTAGCACGCAGATCATTTGGTGTTAAGTGGTCACTCCAGCACATTTTTTTTTTTTATATTTGTAAAGTAGCAAACGAGCATGCAGGCCACCTGATGTTAAGTGGTCACGGCAGCTCACGGACACCCACATCCAACCCCAAACAAAAACGAAGTTCCGTTTGAGGCTGTATATGGATATGGTTCCCTACTCCTGAGGACTATAATGGTCGCCTCGCTATATGAAGAAGTTTTGAAACTTCATTAGTGATATGTGGAAATTGCCGCCTATAAGCTATTTTTTGTGTTTTTCGTTTATCATAGTCATTCTCGTCAAATATAGGTATAATAGAAAAACTGGCCAAGTGCAAGTCAGACTCGCACACCGAGGGTTCACACCAAGGGCTTTTTAGGTATGTAAATAGATTATTTTTTTGTCATGTATCTACAAATTTCCCGTCTTCACATTATCCCTTTATTTATGCTATGAGACATTGTTTCTTTTTTCTTTTTTCCAAATTTCACGATTCTATATCAACCGGAAGTATTCTATAGGTTTTGAATCCCTTGAGTGTCAAAATATGCGACATAAACGGCCGTATCTTTTGATTGCGTTTACTTAGATGCTTGATTTTTTCACAACGTCAAGGGACCGCAGACTTGAGTATTTGATATTCATTTCAACTTATCTACGCATTCCTGAGTAAAAAGGGTCTTGACACACAGAGGGACACCGAAGTGATCCTATAAGGGTTCCTTTTTTCCTTTGAGGTACGGAACCCAAACTATCTTCAAATAAACTAACGATGGATCTGAGAAAAAGTGCTAAAATGCATTTGTAGTGGTTCCTACACCACAAACAGCGTACTCCTTGCCAAGTATTATATTGCCAAATTTTGTATCATACGCTCCAGTTGTCCAAGGTTACAATTTGCATTCTATGCTAAATAGATCGGGTGTGATGAGAATACACAAGTATTGAATTTAATGTCGGTACTTAAGGAATCATTAGTTATATTGACAGACATAAAAAATGTGTCATTGTGACAGACAGACAGTGGGTATATTTTAACTTGACATTAAGGTTTATAAAGAATTCAAATTATTACATATAAATCTAATCTCAAAATAACAGCCCTTTTCAAGTTATTTTTATGTGATTAAAGTAACAAACGAAGATGCAAGTCACCTGATACTAAATGATCACTGCAGCCTAAGGACAGCCTTGGGTAAGTTGAAACAGGGCTGATGTCCTATCTAAAGTCGTACGCATCTAGCGTTACTACTCTTGAGGACTAAGAGGCCTCGCTGCATGTGTACTCAATAACCTTACCTCTCCAACCGAAACACAAGAATTGCTTCACGGCGGATTATGAGGACGGTGTGTTAGCCCGGACGCACGAACGGTTCTACCACCTAAGTTTAAAACTATATGCTTCTTTCTCGGCGAACTTGATTTTGATTTTTCCTCGTAGAGAGTAACAGACTATATTTACTCCTAGGGAAGTAAAGTATAATAACTCCCTATTATACTATACTTCCCTAGGAGTAAGACTCGTAAGCTGGCTTGTGGATAATAAATTTAAATTTGACGACCCACGTGGCGCAGTGGACACCATACCGCTCTGAGACGTAGTGGGTTTCGGTTTCGATTTCGTTTCCAACGAGACAGACATCTAAATGGTAAATTTAGATTTCCGTTGTGGGTCTGGGTATTTATGTACTCTTTTTAATTACGTAACGGGTACTCACGATATGCGGTTTTTTAATTGCCTATATTTCGACCCAGTCACGGCATGGTTTCGCCGTGACCACGATCCATGCAACTGGGTATAAATATAGGCAATTAAAAAACCATATATCGTGAGTTCCCGTTACGTAATTAAAATGTATAATTTCCGCGATAATATTAGCTTAAAATCTTATTTGTGTACTCGTCTTTGTCTGTGTTCATTATACCCATGACTTAGGGTATCCTAGTGTGGGACTATGAGTATAAAGAGCTATTTTTATTTTAATAAACGTCTCATTACCGTATACAATACACCTCGCTATATCCACGCACGAAACAGGCTTATCTGTATCAGTAAACAGAAAATTGAGTGAACT
>DWKL01002376.1:0-12828 GCA_018249415.1 Phareas burnsi | reverse complement strand
ATCGATAGATGATCAAAGTGGCCCAAATCATTCATACTATAATGTAATAAAATTGTGATTTTTAATCCTCTAAAGTAACTTAAAAATACACTTTAATGTAGAATACATTACTACATCTTTGTCAATACGCTGAAATATGGTCTGGATGGCAAAACGGGAATCCGTACTCTGTCTATACCAGACATTAACACTCTGTCAGGTAGTTCCTCTTCAGACGTAGTCAACTGGCCAGTGCGAGCTAAAGTACATACCTATCTCAGCTTTATTACTTCTATAGATAGCGGTAATCCGTAGTTTACTGAACAAACGGCCAACGTGTAGACCTAGTTAATAACGATAAAAAACCAACAATATGGCGGATTTAGCATCAGCGCCAGAACCTGAGCTCGATTATCCACCAATGTTGACCATATCTCTCCTCTCTATATACTGTCACGTACGTCAGTGTATGCATTCGCCAGAATGTTAGCTGCAATCCTTTTTATATCTTACTGCAAGACCTGAACCATATTCCACTACGCTGCTCCTATGAAGATTGGTGGAAATACGGGCCAGTATTAGTAGCCAGCCCACCGCCGCCCACAAGGTCTTCGATAAAATTTAACGAGCGTTATCGAATGATAACAACCAAGACGGACAACTAACATTTTCCAAAGAACAAAAAGCACGCTAACATGGGCACTCCCGTGCTTTTTGAAGCACTAGAGTGCATGAAAATTAGCCACTAGAGATCACCCATCCATCCTTCGACCGCGCCCGAGGATGCTTCACTTTGTAGATTGGTTATGATCTACACAAACCGCTAGGTTATGTACACTTTAAACGTAGTTAAGAGGGTAGCGGAAAGAGGAAGGTCGATGCACAAACTCACTGCCCACCCTAGAAAAATCTACAATATTGATACACTGGCATCCCATTATGGGGATACAGTATTTAACTAATAATATCGAAATCGTCATCTCCGTTTTGCCCTCGCCAATATTCATCATCATCAATGCATTAATCTCACACTGTTGGGCATGGGTCTCTTCTCAGAATGAGAAGAATTACCACCGTTAAAGCAAACGATAACTAATTTCTAATACGCACATAACTTCGACAAATTAGAAGTGCGTGCGAGATTCGAACCCTGGCTAATCACTGTCACTGACCACACATTATTACTTACAAAATTTCACATAATCTATGACACATGTGATAGAAAAAAATACTGGATAAAACCAAATGCAACCGAACAATACCGTCTCCCGCTTTTTCTAAGCTAAGCCAGGCCAACATTGAGCTTACTAATTTTAAATTAGGTTGCATCGTCTGACTTCTAATTTTACTACAAACTTGAAAGAAGAGTGAAGGCGCAATTTTATAGTAGAAGATTGAATGAACTCTATTATTACGAGATATTACTTATTTATCTCTCATTAAATTGCGTTATTACTTCCAAAATGTATCAATTCTATGTCTATAAAAAGCTAGCGTATTTCTAAACAGGCTCATCAATTGACCCGCTGCGCCGCTATAAGAATATGTCTTAGTTACACCAATGACCAACGTATAAGACGGGTTTTACGGGAATGCATTTTTAGGAGAAATTACACTTCTCTAGTATGAGGAAAAAAATATTAACTTCTTTTATAATCAAAGAGTTGTTTAAATATGAATTATTGATATTTCTGATCAGAGAGGTAAAAAGTTGTCACTAAACTATAATAATAAGAGGACCAGAGATGTTATCCTGTGTTGATTCTCCCGCAATTGCTGTGGCCACATTATCCTTTCCCCTTCTACCATACATATATTTGCACGTATCGTAGAAACACTGCAATATAATTAGTATTCACATATTCGCAAACACGTGACTGTAAATTCACATCACTGCGGCAGTAGCATGACATTATTATAACAAATTCTGTCCAAGGGTTATTGATTTACATTACGTTCTTAAGTTTAAAGTGCTACAATATAAACTCTATACGTTTATTTGCCATCCATAAGCTACAATATTGGTGTTTAATAGTGTAGTAAATCATTATAGACCCTGTTGGGCGCCCAGGCAAGACGCTCAGGCGAAGATAGGCGGTTCTGGATACGCGGGGCCCATAACAATTGCTACTCTGTATGGTTAATCCCACACTGATAGTGCCATCATTAGCACACTTTAGTTAAATATTTCTACTTCGAAAAATTACAAATGTTCTCTGTAATGTATTTTTCTTATAAAAATGTTTCAAAAATATTTCTACCATATCCAATTAATTTCAGTTTGATCATAACCGATACTGTCGTAAAATACTGTCGGTAGTACCGATAGTATTGCTTGAACTATCGATACTAAGGATAGTGATTCGGGATAAATATTGATAGATCGATGTTTCTGTAACAGTGAAATATCCACTGATTGATGGAAAAAAGCACAGATATAATAAACCCCTGTCTATGGAAATGTCCTATAAAATTATTTTAATAGTATCATCAAAGAATATAATAATGTATTTGGGGTTTTCATATAAAAAGCTAAAGTAAGTTTCCTTAGTAGTCAGTGGAATTACTCTGATCGTTAGCAAAATGTCTCAAAGTTGTAAATTAGCCTAGCTATTGAACGAGGTAACGTTGCCAGATTATTATACTCTTTGGTTGCCAGCGTTCGGGAACTCTTCGTAGGGGCAACAATTTGGATCCGTTTTTCTAGTATGTAATTAAAAAAAAAAGTGTTATTTTATCATATTTTATAGTTTAGTTATTGTTTCTTTGTTCTTAATAGTTTTAATTAGTTGTATATTGCAATATAAGTGAATAAAAGATAATATAATACAAAAAAAGGAGCCTGTATATTTTCATATGACAAATTACTGTACTCTTTATTTTAATATTATTTTATATGTTTCTTGAGATTTTTTTCCTTGGTCCGTATTCCATAAATCTAGCAATTACAATATTGACTATACGACCACGTATTCTCCCGACAAATTAACCTTGATTACACAATTTATTTTAGTCCTATTATTAAGAAGATGTACAATGTATAACATGAACATATTCTTTAGGATCGCATTGTATATCTAAACATAGTTATTCTGACAATGGGGCAATGGGCAAAAAAATCTGTTCAAGATAGTTAATATATCTTTAACTACGAGTTCTATAATATGGCTGAATAATAATATATCATTACGTGTTTTGGATGTAAAGGACTATATTTAAAAAAAAAGCTAAAATAGCTATGTGGGCAACACCAAGTCACAATTCCTTGATTATCTAAATGTTAGGATTATGTTTGATTTGTCCTGGATATAAATAGTTAAACATAATGTTTCTGTGAGTATTTATGAATATATCATAACAGAACATAGATTACAATTCCTCAAACAACTTTTCCCAGTTTTGGTTTGGGAGTGTCGTGCGATGCGCTGACCTTCGTTTTGATGCACAACGCACAACAAAGCATCAAATTGACGGCTGCCCTATTTTCACAACAATCTTTGGATTTATTAATTATTTTCGTGGAATACATATATTGTGATAAACTACCACACGATAAATGTGAGACTTTATTGTGCCTAGTGCTGCGTATGAGGAAAGTAAAATGATAATGCGATCAGCGACTACGCAAACAACTGTTAATGGTGTGTGTTACAGTACAACAGACGAGACTTTCTTTTTAACTTTTAGGATACAAATGCTAAACCTGGAAAAATAACTCAAAATTACGGTCAAGATGAATGAGAGGGATATTCCCAGTGTTCCCATTACAACATTAGCAGGAGTAGCCAGTCTGACAGACTGTAAGTATTTTGCTATTAGTATTACTCATGTTTGTTACCAAAACTATCAATAGTCTTTATTAGATAATTTGATTTAAATATTTAATTTCTTCATTGTGACAAAAAGTTCCAGCATACATAATCTTATACATAGAAATTTGTGATTAGTGTGAAAAACAGATGAACTTTAATATCTACTTTCTTCAATATATTCTTCATACCATGTAATATATATTATTAAACTAACAGATATGTAAGTATTAGTAACATTATTTACTGGAATTGTGTTTAATATTATCAATATTATTTGTATTATAAAGTAAATATACAGATTTTTGTTACATGAGATTATAAAAGCCATTAAGTCAAAATTTAAAATATCTATTAAGCCAATACTATATGAAAAAAGCAAATACATGAAACAGGAGTTGAATGTTTTATAGCAAATAACCTCAATATCCATTGGGCATATTCCAAGTCTTGGTCTTTGGTGTATTAGACATTTTCTGATAGAGTTGATGGATTGAATTGGTGGTTATAAAATCAATAAACAACTTTTGAACCAGGAATTATATGGACCAACCAAGATTATTTCATTAGTTATCAATTTCTTAATTTTTTTATGAAATAGATGTTGAATATAAACAAAAGAACCCTATTTTTACTAAGTTATAGTATACATAAACAAAAATTTAAAAATAATTTATGAAAATTATTGTAATGCATAATTGATAATGATATAATTAGAAATAATGTTGGAAATATTCAAAAGTTCTTTTTATTCTTCATCAGTTGATGTTGGTTTGCTGTAAATAATAATGTAATATCAGACTGGTATATTTTGTTATATAAATCTCATAAATGTAACATGGTAATTCCACATTCTAACAGATAGGTGACATATCAGATATATTGTAAATAGTAAATTATTTTAAAATATATGAACATAATTGGATAACTATATTAACTGACATAGATATTTTTAAAAATGTTGGTTTCATCAATTGGTAAGCCAAGTTAGAACTGGGGCATAAATCAAGTGAACCCTGCAAGAGAACTAATATGGCTGTACCTATTTAATCCTATTCAAATCTTTCTTAATATTTTTTATTAAAAAAGGCAGTGGGAGGTCTTAAAAATAATCCTCCAAACAATAATTGAGAGCAAAGCATGCAAAATAATATTGAAGATTTATGAAGTTGCAAGTGGTAGACTAAACATATAACACAAGAATTTTCTTTATAATTGTATAATGTTGGTTTTTTCTTTATATCCATTGCAGATTTAATCTAATCATTAAATTATTCTAGTAATGAAAAAGGGTATCAAAAAAGATTATGCATGTCAATATTACAGACACAAATCTTTCTACAGTTGGTATCTGATAAAATAATCTGCTTTTTTAGTATATTTGTATTGGCATGACATAGTTAATATTCATACATTTTTTTTTCACTTATACTGTTTACCAAAATTATTTTCTTGGAATATAAAACTTAGAAATACAAATTAAAGTTTAATAGATGCCCAATTAAAGGAAACCTTTGTTTTTGTTTTAGTGTTACCAGTGTTACCTCTTCCAACACCGTTGCCTTCAACTCTAAACAACAAATCCCAATTGTTTCACCCGCGTGTAGCTGAGGAAGCAGCAATACTTCTTGCAACACGAGATGACAACTTAGTTACATTATTATTACAGTCGCTCATGCAGACTTCTGTTCAACACATGTAAGTTCAAGTCTTAGGTTGTTGTTAATGTCAGAGAATGTCCTCTACAGGAATTGACCACTAGAGAATAACTTTATTATTAACTGCTGTTGTTGCTTTTTGGCTTGAACAGTTTTTTTTAAATGAGAATACTTACTAGCATGCAGGACGATCTAATCATCTGAAGATGCATTGCATCTATATCTAAATTTAATAAAAAGCAAAAATTAAATATTTTTATTTTTTGGTTATAGTTGCTTATAGTTTGCAGTCATAGAACTAATCATTGCAAGATTGCATGTCTGCTTACTACTTTTAAAACATGAAAGTACCATATGCAAAAATTTTTATTAATAAGAAATATATATATAAAGTTTTATTATTATATAAATTACAATATAATCCGGTACTGATTAAAAATAAATGTAGTGGTGACCAAGTGGTAAGATACCAGCTAGTAAGGTAACTAGCCTCTCATGCTGGGTGTCAAGGGATTGAAGCCACATTCACCTTTGATTTATCGAAGTTATATATCATCATGATCATCAACCCATTAATGTCCCACTGCTGGGTTTGGGTTTCTTCTCAGAATCAGAAGGGTTAGGCCATAGTCCACCACATTGGCAAATTGCAGATTGGTAGACTTTACACACCATTAAGAACTTTATAGAGTACTCTCATGTATATAGGTTTCCTCACAATGTTTTCCTTACCCATTAAAGCAAATGATAATTAATTTCTAATATGCACATAGCTTCGAAATATCAGAGTTGCGTGCGAGATTCAAATCCCGGACCCCAGTATGAGAACCCGGAATTTTAACCACTAAGCTGTCACTGCTTGTTATATACAAATTAGAAAGGAATTATTACTTACTTTAATGGTGGAGGAAAAGATTGTGAGGAAACCTCTACATCACAACCGGAAATAAACTGGAAACCACTTGGCCAGCATGGTGGACTGTAGGCTAGTCTTTCTCGTCCTGAGAGGAAGCCAGTGTCCGGACCAGTGGGACAACAATGGGTTGATGATGATGATTAAAAATATTATGACATTTTTTTATTCTCTGGATTCCAAGACCATTTAAAATGTAATGTTATAATGATACTAAAATTTGTATTGCAGAGACTTAAAGGATGAAAGTATACCAAATGCAGTTAGCCCAGCTCCTCAACAGGCTACACCGGAATTGTTGAAAGCAATTTTACATGTCAATCCTAATGTTTTTGATCAACAACAAAGAAATCATTGGGGAAACCATGTTAACACATCTAAGTTTAATGGAATGTCACCATCAACATACAACTATACATCACATAACACTGTTCACTCCAGTCCCTCATCACATGGAACAGCTGTACATTCTACACCCATTCCAAACCAACACCTATTGGCTCCCCCATGTCAATCGTCTCCTCATGTAAACATGGGTTCACCACCTTCCCAAGCTAGACCAGGAAGCCAAGTTAATATTACTGCCCAAAACAATATCTCTCCACCTTGGAGCACTACAAACCCATCAAATTTATACACCAGCCCACTCTCAAATTCTTCATGTTCCAACACCCAAAATGGAGGGTTCTACAACAGTCTTGTACAAGACAATAGAAGTTATGATACCAACATCAGCGACGATAAAGATCCACTTTCCATGTCGCCAAGAAACATGCCTGATCAACAAAGACTGATGATGCAGTCGCAAGATAAAACATTTGAACAAGGTAAATAATAAATTGCATTTTAAATTTTTTTAAATGATCTATATTATAATCGTGATATAAAATATAATTTTAAATTGTTCTTAGACGGTAATGTGGTGACAGGTCAATCACCAGCTCAAGCAAGTGTGGCGCCCTCTCCGTTGCGCCAGGAACCTCAAGTGCCTCAGCCGTCGATGGGCGCCCCGTACGCGCCTGCGCCGGTCACCGCGAACACCACACAAGAAAAACAAGATAAGACTAGCAATATTATGAATAATAGATATCCTGTAGTGAAAATTGGACGCCTATCGGTGAGTTACCATTTTTATTCATTAAATGGTGTACGATTTATTTATAAAAACTTTACTATACTTTTTTTTATTATAATAGGAGGGCTTATTGAAGAAACATGAGTTCAGCCCTGATGAGCGAACAAGAAAAAATAGTGCAGTAGAATCAGATTCTGACGACAATGTGCCGTTAAAAGCTAAATCAAGTAATTCCACACCAACAGTAGATAAGGAAAGAGAAGCGATAGACATAGCTAGAGAAAAGAATTGGGAAGCTGTAAAGAGAAAACATGAGGAAGCTAGCAAGAAGGAGGAGGCTGAAGCAGCTATTGGTAAATAGTATTTATATTTGTAGTAAAATAATTACTAGCAATAGATGTACTTAACAAAATGTATTTTCTGAAATGTACTTTTGAAATGCCGGCACAATTTTTAAGAGTAACTTCTGTTTTTCATTTACAGTGCGACCTAAACTACGTAAAGTTGAACGGAGATTGGTGCCAGTATTGGAAATGTTGTCAGTCGATGAACTCATGGAGACAAATACGTACCAGCGGTTCAATAAATTAATCGAAGCAGTTTTTGAAACAATTGATGATGATGTTTTAATAACAGATGAAATGGGTATTTATAAAAATATTTTTAAATTAACTGATTACAATATATACCAAAAATAGAAGTAATCATGCCCTGTGCATTTTTGAAAATTAAATATTAAATGCCCTGTTTTAACTAATGAATATTGTTTTCCTCTCACTACTTTTAATTCTCTCTTTACCTACCTTTATACTTTTCACTAACACGTAAATTATTTGCAGAGGGTACAGATATTCCTGAAGAATTGTTGTTACCACGCTATCAGCTACAGGAACTGTGTTCAGAAGCGGCAAAGTTAAAGAATCTTGGTGCTATGGAAGCTATACCGGCTGACAGATTAGTTCGATTACTAAACATATTGGAAAAAAACATTAGAGCCTCTGAGAAAATGTCTCTTGTAAGCGACCCTGTAAGTATTGCTGTACTGTCTGAATATTATTTTCTTGATAACTTTTCCAAGGTATTTTTTATAGCAAAGAACTAGTAAATATGCATCGTTTCTAAAATAACTTGCAGGAAGACAGCGAAGAAATGCGACAAATGTGGATGGAATCGGCTTTAGAACGAGTCATGTGTGCGTCGGACGCTAGCCTTACTTCCTTGTATATAATGACTTCCCCTAGCATGCCGAAGCGCATATTTTTAGAAGACGTTATCGATAGAATTATTATGTTTATTAAGTTTCAACTGAACAATACGATCTATTGCGTTTACGATCCTGTATATAGTATTCAAACGACGTCGAAAAAAAAAGGTGAGTCCAAGTATTCTTTTAAGCACATGAGTATCCGTATTTCTTTAGTTTTATTCCTGTAAATCATTTGAATGACAGTTATCTAGATAAATTATATTTATTTGATTATCTGTTGAATATATTTTTTATTAATTTTCTATTCCAAATTAGGTAACTTTATCTATAAGCATAAACCATATTTGTCGTCAAGTTGCGACCAATAATTAATAGCCCATGTAATTTAATTGGATATTTCGTATCTTTGAGCTTAATTGTATAATTAGTTTATAGTATACTTAGAACGAACGACCATATTTAATCTGGTAAATAATAATGGGACGTAAAAACTTTTATAAGGTACTTGATATCAGATTAAAGGTACATTAGTTGCTTGTATAGATCCGATTTTGGCTACATCAATACATAATGTATATACTTGGACAGTGTGGTAGGCTATGGTTTCTATGGCCTTGACTATTATAATTCTACGAGACTTGTGCCCAAAAAAGAATATGTTGACTATTATGCTTTTTTATAATAATATATAATAATAAAATGAAATGTATGATTTCACAATTATGTAATTTACAATTACAATATAATTTGAGGCTTTCCCGGTATAGCAATTTTCATTTCGGTATTTTGTCCATGAGCGGAACGTTTGTGCAATAAATAATTTTATTTCATTTCTGACGGTAGCGGTTTAAAGTGTATACTGCAATTATTAAAATGCCTGTGCCTATCTTATAAACCATAGTTGGATTTCTAATTAACTGTACACTTTTTTATTTGGGTGGACGTTTTGAAACTATGTGCCTTTCTCTAGACTGAAATGACAAGTAAATAAGTAGTGGAATAGATATTGAAGTGCGGTCGTATCGGCAGTGGACGGACGCAAGCGGCGGGGCGGCGCGGCGTCGCACGCCACGCGACGCTGTGGCGGCGCCACTCGCGCCGTGCGCGACCTGTACACGCACGTGCACGAATGCGTCACGCTGCTTGCGGAGCTGTTCGCAGCGCACCACCTCACCGACACCACGGTGCTGCACGCCTCCACCGTCGGCGTCTCGCCCTTCTTCGTCGAGAACATCAGCGAGCTCCAACTCTCCGCGCTCAAGCTCGTCACCACGGCAAGTATACGATTTTTTAAATATCGCTTTCGATGTGCTGTTACTTTAATGTCACGCATATATCTGCTGCTGAGCTACAGTTGGGCATTAATTTGAAGATGGTTAGTTGGAAATCAGTCTATCTATTTTCTGCCTTATAAAGATAGTATTCCCTTTGCTGTGTACTTGCCGAAAAATATATAAGCATAGAGATTAGAATAGATAAAATACATGTCGGTGCGCTACATTAAAAATATAACAAACTGCGTAAAATAGAACTCGTTTTACATTAATCGTTTTAAATTAAGATAAATATCAACTAACATTAATTGTAAAAATATTTAGTCACGCTTTGGATATTTTTATTTATTATAATTCATCTACAGATATTCACAAAATACGAGCAACATAGGCGCCTACTATTGGAAGACATCTTGGCGTCGATAGCACGGATCCCTAGTTCCAAGCATAACTTGCGCTCATTCCAGCTGAGTTCCGACCAGCACATACAGATGTTGACGGCGCTCGTGCTACAACTCGTGCAGTGCGTCGTCACGCTTCCAGAGACGATGTGCAAATCTCAAGATAAGGATAAAGAACCGGCCGATACTGAAAATAAAAAAGTATGTACCTTTTTACAAATCCTCGATCTTTTGTTACCATATTATTTTGTATGACGTAAAGTATATCTCATTAAAAACTACCTTACTAAGGTTGCTGAACAATTATTTTTCAATTTACGTATTATGGTAGCAAAAGTACCTTAATTTTCTGCTTAATCACATCACATTAGACTGTATGTATTCATTTCTTACTTTAATTGATTATGTAATTTTTCTATTTTACTATAATCAATATTTTGTTTTTAGCATGTAGATAAAGATCTTCTAATAATATCCAAATACGAGGCAGCAATCAGTGTGGGCGGCACTTTTCTGACGTCATTCCTGAACAAGTGCCGGAGTCGATCCGAGGAGGTGGACTTCAGGCCCCTGTTTGAGAACTTCGTTCATGATCTACTCACCACCGTCAACAAACCCGAATGGCCCGCCACTGAGCTGCTGCTAAGTCTCCTTGGCACAATGCTGGTAAATGTATATTGTTTAATGTCTAATAATGTGAAAATATATTCACGTGAAAATTCGAGTCGCGTATGTAAGGTCATAGAAATAAGGCACATAGAAAAATACGCATTTTCGCACAATCTTTAAACACGCAAAAAAATGATTTATAATCAGTAATTAATATTTACCTTGCTGTTCGCATGGATTGAAAAGTGTCATGACAGAAGTGCTGATTGAGGTGAAATTGGGGTGGCCAAATAAACGTATGGCAATTTTTGGAACTGTACAAATTGCATCCTTGTATTTAGGGCTCAACAATGTAAAGAAAAAACAGCTGACAATATAACTTTATTTGCTTGTGTAATATTTAAAGGTATCCTAAATATTCTGGCAAATACAGTAGTAATAATTATACTGCTACGAACAAATATATCAAAAGCTGGATGTTACAACAATCTGGAGCTGCTATCGCCATTGGCATCGCATAAGCTGCTGTTAGTGCGTGACCTAAAGTGCGCCGTGTATGTTGACAGGTAAAGTACATGTCGGACAAGTCGATGGAGATGTCAGTGCGCGTGGCCTCGCTGGAGTACCTGGGGCTGGTGGCCGCGCGCCTCCGCCGAGACTCAGTACACTCGCGCGCCAAGCTCGCCACCATGGACGCTGTGGTGCGTGATATCCGCGCCGAGGAGGAGAAGGACGGCAACCAGCATCAGGTACTGGGTCCTCGTTATTGTGTACTCTTCAATCGCTGGTATCATTTAATATAAGAAAACATAGATACAAAAATATCCAAATTCAGTACAGGTACTTACAGACCTCTGACATGGGATACCTCATGACAAGTCACCATTATGTGCTATATGAGTCCTCATAATTGTATTTTCAATTGACAAGTTATTTTTTTACATTTAAATTCGACCACCATGTTAAGCATTAAGTTGTATTTACGATAATCTTTTTATATGTACATCCTATTGGAAAGTTTTGCTTAACCAGTCATGGTCAACTGTAACCTTTTAATTACGTTTAATATGATGTTGTTATAGTCACTAACATCCGGCCTTGATGAGGATGAAGAAAGAACAGAATTTCTTCAGCGCGTGTTGCTCGATTACTTGGCTATCAATGGACAGAAGGACCAAGCGTGGAATTGTGCGCGACATTTTTACATCACCCAGTGGTACAGGGACATGGTAGTTCAACCCAAAAGCTCTTCTCCCACGAAGAGGCCAAAAAACAAGTCCAAGAAACGCTACAAGGGCGACACTAGTGAAGAAGAGTCCGATGCCGATGACGACAGTGACACTGATATAAAAGAATCT
This sequence comes from Phareas burnsi, assembly GCA_018249415.1. Taxonomy (NCBI): domain Eukaryota; kingdom Metazoa; phylum Arthropoda; class Insecta; order Lepidoptera; family Hesperiidae; genus Phareas; species Phareas burnsi. The sequence continues at coordinate 545 of DWKL01002376.1, read as the reverse complement.
AAGGCTGAAAAGAAACACAATTCAAGCGCTGTCATGTCGGCGGAAAAGTTCAAAACGATCGAGCGTCGGAAACACTTTTTCCTCGAAAAGATCCGACCATTTCGCTATCAAGGCGGTACACAGGTGCAGGTGATGCAGTCTTACATCGATTACAGTGGAGCCGAGCTAATTTCCCAGTACTTAGCATCAAAAAGGTCATTTTCTCAGAGTTTCGACAGGTATCTACGAAAAATTCTGGTGATTCTGTGTGAGAATACGATAGCAATCCGTACAAAAGCGATGAAATGTTTAACTATGATTGTGGAAGCGGATCCGGCAGTACTGGCACGGCCCGACATGCAGATTGGTGTCAACAGGTCATTTCTCGATCAGTCGACAGCCGTGCGAGAAGCCGCTGTGGATCTCGTCGGCAAGTTTGTGTTGAGCCGGCCGGATCTTATTGACAAGTATTATGGAATGCTCTCGAATAGAATATTGGTGAGTTTCAGAAGTTTAATAAAAATAAAAAAAAAAAATACTAGTAAATAATAATAATAGTAAAAATT
>DWKL01002375.1:0-12828 GCA_018249415.1 Phareas burnsi | reverse complement strand
ATAGCTTATATTCTGGTGCCTCTATTGAACTATAATATGGATCAGATTAGATTTCGGCAAGAGGATAATAAAAAGAGATAGTTTAGTAGGTTTATCGATATTCGTTTTCTTGCGAGTGGTGTGACTTCATATTACTTTTATTTATTGCATATAATTGCATTTTATATGTTAGACATGTAATAAAAGAGTATGCAGGCCACCTGATGTCAAGTTATAAATGCAGCACGTGGACATCCACATCTGACCACTAACAGGACTGAAGTCATACGTGTTAAATCATGCGTTACTACTCCAGAGGACTGTAAAGGTCGCCTCGCTTACAAGTGTGACCTTGAGTGTGCGTGCGTGTGTACATGCTTGTGTGTGCGTACGTGCGTGCATGCATGCGTTCGTGCGTGCGTGCGTGCGTGCGTGCGTGTGTGTGTGTTTTTAAAGATAACCACTCCTCTCCAACCGAAACATAAGATTTACTTGAGCTTTGAGCGCGGCAGAGGACCTTTCCGGTCAAACTATAGTTTATCTATTATATGTATTATTTTCGTTATTTATGAAATGATTGTGGTTAAAACTTGGGCTTAGCATCATTTATTTTATTGGTGTTGATCATAACAAAGTTGGTATTGACCAATACCAACATCCTCGTTATTGACCACGGAGCAACTGTGTTTCGTGTTGCTCGCTCGATCATATAGTTCGTGACACGCCAACGCCACTGAGCTACGGGCTATATTACCTCATCATAACGCTGTTTGAGGCTGGAATAACGACCATTCGGTGCGTCGTTACCCCAGACCCTGCTAAATCTTCGCACAGAACAGCTAGTGAGTGTTAGTTTATTGTCCACTTACAAAAGTCTCTACTCGTAACTTTCTTCAGTTATAGACAAACTAACAAAATAGACTTCGAACACGAAATATATTTTTAAGGTGCTAAGGCAGCGGTAACAGTTAATCGTCATGAGTAGGAATGTGTCTAAAGCCGATATCGGGTATGATTTCAATCATATTTGGTGTTGATTACAAATGTCCATGAGCGGCAATGACCACTTACCATCAGGTGGACTGTCAGCATTATTCTATAGGGCATTTGTCCGTTATTTGCTCTTCTTATATAAAAATAAAAATCATCGTAGTACTATCTAAGCTAATTAGTGTGCTCGGTACTGTACGTCGATATAACGGAACGTGTTCATATATAAGAACAACAGTTACTGATTAGGAGTCTAATTGTTAACTTCCTCTATGACTTCGGTATAAACATCACAGTATAATCGATGTATTAGACCTGTAATATCATGTAGACATGTAATATTATCGAGTGGCGCGTAGAAAACCTCCGACGGGGCTGATATAATATGGTCGTATCGTCACAAAGGGGAAGGTAATCGTTTTCGGTTATCGAAGAGGAGGAATTATTGGTAAGATAAGTTTTATATATAGATTTTAAACGAAATAAACACGCATAGTATTGCTCCTGGGATTGACAAGTTGGAGTGGCTTTGGACCGGCTACGTCGCATGGAGGATCGGTAACCATTGAATCGGGAAGAAAGGTATAGAGTGGCGACCATGTTAAAGCAAGATGTTCGTGGGTCCAGGTGACCTGAAGAAGCGGGCTGGCGAGACCCCGTTGGGTTCAGAGTGCCCAGGACCATCTGGAATAGCGCCAGTTAGATCAATTTATTAAGGCATATGTCCAACAATGGATCTCAAATGGTTGATGGGCGGGAGAATACGGTGATTCTTCCTTTTTGAACCTTTTCTATTGGAATAATAAGAAAGAATAAGAAGAAAATACAGCTCTTTCTACACTCATGCGATCACGGACCCCTCTGCCAGATCGGTATGGTAACCACTGCGCTACGTATCTTCGAAATTATGGAATCCATATTATGATGGTGTCTGTTTCATAATTTTTTACATAGCTTGAGCATGTAATTTAGAACACGTAAGGGATATTCTCCCTTAAGTTTTTCACGGAGATGTTACGTGCTGCCTTCTTAACTGCACCCATCCATCAAATCTTGAACCTCCCTCTAGACTAAATCGATGGTCGAGGAAAGACGGATGCATTGCAATGTTACCCAGATAAATCAGAGTCCGTCTTTTCACATATCCAAACTAACATAGATACGGGTGTATGGTAGTTTCATCAACTTTAACACGTTTCTTTTCACCAATATTAATCTAAAAAAGCGGCCTAGTTGGATTCGCGCACTGAGGGTTCCCTACAGTCTTGGTAGGTATGTAAATACATTTTTCTTTTGGGATGTAAGTAGAAATTTACCGTTTTCGGATTTTTCCATTCATTTGTATTATGAAACATTGCTTCTTGTCAAATTTTATGATTCTAGGTCATTTGTACTATAAGACATCGCTTCTTGTCAACTTTCAATGATTCTAGGTCAACGGAATAGGTTTTGATTTAGTTCCGAAAGAGTCGTGCTGCGTGCGACTACAGCGCTGTTAACGCCAGCGACATATGCATTGCCGAGTACTGGCTTCTAGCTTTAAAATTATGGTAATTTGGTATACCTACCAAAGTAATAAGCGATCTTGCTGTAACAGATTTCGTTACATATGGTTTTTGCAAATGACCCGTTACTGACCGAAATTTCTTAATCTTAATTTTTTTTATGTGAAACCTTAAAGACGTAAAAAAACGGTTTTATTTTGATATTTGCAACGTAGTAAACAAGCGAGCAGGCCATCTGATTTTTAGTGGTCTCTGCAGGACACGGTCACCCACATCTAACCTTAAACAGGACTAAAGTTTTATCAGCGATCCTACATATATGCGGCAATGCTCCTGAGCATTAATATGGTCGCCTCGCTGTAAGTGCGCCCAGTAACCACACCACTCCAACCGAAACACAACAATTGCTTCACGTCGGATTATGAGGGCGTTTATTAAAGCAAACTCAACAAAAACCAAATTCATCTTTTCCTCTACTCTTATTAAATATAATAGTGGAACAGTGGAATTATTATTATATTTTAATTGGTCAAATTGTGTTGTAATTGTAAATTTACATAAATGTTCAAAACAGTGGAATACATTAAAAAAAAATCAGAGTTATAGTTGACAAAGTTTTGATCGTAGATAAATATAGTTTCGTTAAAGTAAGCTCAGAAATTCTAACTTCAATTCTGACTCGGAGCGTTCGGAGAACCAGTTAAACCGAAATTCGTACTATTCATTGCCACGAGAATCACGTGTCAATAAATAAAAGTTCAATGCATAAACCGTTATGGTACAATATTTACGGCGACAGTACCATGTGCTCGGGTACAAGATCGTATCCGGCGCACGCGAGCCGGTGCCGGCCGGTGCTATGCAATAACGTGCCAGCCGACAATCGGTGCGTCGGTATGACTGAGTGATTTCTGTTAATATATTGTTTATGGATATATATGGGATATTGTTGATTTAGAAAAACAATTATTGGTTACATTTATATACAGCCTAGTGGTTATGTTCCGACCTGTGAAGAAGCCGCATCGTTACAGGCCCGGTACCGTAGCGCTGAAATCGGTCGTTGCCAAAAGAGCACCGAGCCTGTCTTTCCAACGTCTCGTACGTAAGATTACCCAAGACGGATTTGCGCTTCCAGAGGTCCGCCATGATGGCGTTGCGAGAGGCCAAACGAGGCTTATCCGGTCGGTCTGTTCGTAAACACCAACCGCCGCCGCCGCCGTCATGTCCGGAGTTCGAATTCCAGTCATCGCTGTCACACACCTCTTATTATCGATGCCATCTATATGTGGTTCCATTAACCTACCTATGTACATAACCATAGAACTATACAGCTGCCGCCCATTGGCGGTAGAACTGTAGTTCGACCGGAGAAGTACCACCGCCGCCCTTAGCCCGCCGTGAAGCATTTCTTGTCGTATAGTTGCAGAGGTGTGGTTGTCGGGTACACATACAAGCGAGACGACCATCTTGGCCACGGGAGTGGTGGCACTTCTAGGTATGACCTCAGATAGGACTTTATTCTGTTTGAGGTTAGATGTGACTGTTCATTGACTGCAGTGGCCACTTAACATCAGGTGGCTAGCACGCTCGTTTGTTACTGTTTTCACACAAAGAAAAAATTGAACCTCACTCCCCCTGAGTTCGAGGCCGACATTTTGCTCTGCATTGTATACTACAGTAATATTAAATGGCATCCTATTCGAAACCGCCACGACCTCTCCAAAAGGAAATACCCACAAAGACGCCAATATCAAAGAGAACAACTCCTTTTTTATTCAACCTTCGAGCTATAAACGTACAATAAGCGCGCCGATGTAACGCAGCGTGTTGTGTACACCGCGGGAACAAGTAACTGGTATCTTATTGGATAGATTATTTTCAAATCTTCAGAAATAAAAACGAAAATTACTACTTTGATATTATAAAAAAGGCACGGTGTATATTACTTTTCCCTTTTTGTCATAAAAATGGTACTTTAACTATCTTTTATTTTTATATAATTGAAGTAGCAAACGAGCGTGCGGGTCCATCTTATGGTAAGTGGGCACTGCCGCCCTTGTACATCAACCGATGGGTTTCCACCTGCAAGGGCAAGTTTCGCTTTATGTTACTTCGTCTCCCTTACCACACTCGTAAAACTCTGTTTTGCTTACCATTTACGTGTACGCGTTAAAAACACATCTTAAATATTTAAACAAAAATAAGTTGAAATAAATTTTATTTGATTAAACTTTTTATTAGATTTAAATAAATGTTTTCAATAAATATTTAAATGTAATGAAAAAAACGTTTCAAAATTGGTAGAACTCTTTTGGTTCCTCTCCTAAGGCATCGTCACACTTTATTCTGCTTTATAACAGTGTAAAACGCCTATGTGTTGATAATGATATAAATATATTTTACTTAAATACTTTTCTATTCGATTTCTATGGTGATTTGTTGCCTCCCCTGTAAATTAAGTTTGAACGCCTCATGTCTGAATGTAGTTTCTTACGGCACCAAAACTCCGCCGCATTTAACATTGCCGTTATGAAGCAAAGATTATTTGCGGCAGCGGCGCCCTCGGAGTTCTATCCCTTGTTAGTAATAGACGGTAACGGGTGGTAAAACTATAGTTCGTCTGGAGACGTACCACCACCGCCCTCGTAATCTACCGTCAAGCAAGTCTTGCGTTTCGGTTCGAAAGGTGTGGTTGGTGCACTTATAACGAGGCAACGCCCTTAGTCCTCCGGAGTAGTAACATGTCAACGTACGACTTGAGATAAGGCTTCATACTTGTTTGAGGTTAGATATTGGTGTCCATGGGTTGCAGTGATCACTCAACATCAGGTGTCATGTTCGCTCGTTAGCTTCTGTTCTCACATGAAAAGTAGGTATGACGGTAGACGCCTTCGGAATTGTGCCACGTACATTTCTAGTACTTGAGCGTGTTTGGTTCTGTTGAGAATTGAACCCGAGGCGATCAGTAGATAGAGTAAATAGAGGAGTCGCTTCCACCACTGCTCGCTCGCTCATTCATGATAATACTCGTATAAATCATAGCGAAGTACGTCCGTTACTTTTTATTCTAATATCGAGCTACGAACGTAACGATAACCGCGGAAATATAACTTTGCTTTGTCTTGAACACCACGGGACATGAAAAGTGTGTATCCAATTTTAATGCTGTTAATCAATAGGAAGCAAGTTTTTTTTATGTGAAAAGAGCAAACTAGTGTACAAGCGACCTAACGCTAAGTGGTCAATGCAGACCTTGGACATCCACATATAACCTGAAACAGGACTAAAGTCGTATCTTAGGTAGTACATAGATGCGCCACCATTACCGAGGACAAGATGGCCGTCGTTACTATTTCTAAGTACTAAGATATTCGCCTTGATATAAGTATTCCCGACAACCACGCCTCTCCAACCGAAACACAGAAGTTGCTTCACAGCGGATTGTGAGGGCGGCGATAGTATCTCATCGGACGAACTATAGTCTACCCATCTATTAAACTGCGAACTGTGTCCCATTGCTGGACATATGTGTTTCTTCTCTAAATGACGGACATAATCTAACAATCCTAACACTACGGTCTGGGATTAAAATATGATTCAACTATGTTTATGATATGATTTACTAATGATTTTCCGAAATTACGTACTTAGTAAAGATTAATTATCACTAAAAACATGTATGTTGAAGGGTTCTCCACAAAGTTCTCAGATGTGTGTGAAGTCTACCAATCCACATTGGGGCAGCGTGGTATACTATGGCGTGACTTCTCTTCCTGAGGGGAGATACATGCCCAGCTGCGAGACGGCAAAGGGTACTTGATGATTGTATTTAGAAGAAATCAAACTTTGTACGCGGTATTTACCGACCACTTCCTTCGTCGGCATTATGTCCCCTCGAGAGTTCTCGCTCAATGCTGAACTCTCAGATAAATCCCAAATGTTAATATTTTCCTTTCGACTTTGACACTTTGAGTTTGTATGGGGAGTTTCGTCTTGGCTAAGAATTATTTCTTTACATGTCGGCGTGTTACTTTTCTTGGTATATATATTTTTTTATGTTAACAGAGTAAATAAAAGAGTAAACGGAACAATTTGATAGGTTGAGTAGTGATAGAAGTAAAGTTCGTCCGGGGAACTACCGTCGCCGCCCTCGTAATCCGACGTGAAGCAATATTTATTTTAGATGGAGAAGTGCAGTTGCCGGGTACACTTAAAGCGAGACGACTGTCTTGGTCCTCAGCGGAAGTCGGTCCTCTTAATCCTCGGTAGTAGTGACGCATCTACGCACTACTTCATAGAAGGCTTCTGTTTTGTTTTAGGTTAGACGTAGGTGTCCATGAACTGCAGTGACCACTTACAATAAGATGGCCGGCAACCTCGTTAGCTACTCTGCGCACATTAAAAAAATAACACTAGGATTCCTTACGTCGTGGACCGTCATGGATACATTCAAACTTGAGTAGACAAACAGTCCGACCGTGAACAGAAATCTAAATTCATCGTATGTGTGTGTGACCGTGGATCAAATTCATAGTATGTAGGACAGAGTTACTTACTTACATACCTTTTTTTGTGAACTAAGTAATAAACGAGCGTGAAGCCCACCTGATGTTAAGTGGTAACCGCAGTCCATGAACAGCCATATCTAACCTCAAATAGAACTGAAGTCCTATCTGAGGTAATACGCCGTTGCGTCACTACTCCCGAGAACTAACAATGACTTCGCTTCAAATGTGCCCGCCGAGCGCACTTCTCCAACCGAAACAAGAATTGCTTCACGACGGAATATGAAGGCGGCGGCGATGATTCTCCGGGCTTCTCCGGATTTGTATGTATTTATAATATTATTTATTTATTCTTTATTGACCTACTTACAAAAAGTAGTACAAAAGGCGGACCTAATGCTAAATAGCATTATCACCCAGCCGACCTGGAGAGTGAGCAGAAAATGATTAAGACAATACAACAAAAAAGAAGACACAATAATGTGGAGAATAAGAAAACGACGAGAAAAAAATAAAGGTCAATGAAAACATAAGAAAATAAAACAAAAAATCATAAAGACAATTAAAAGTAAAAATATTTAAATGAATATATAAAAAATATATATAATAAAAATTAATATATAAAGAAAAAGTATACATATATAGTAAGAAATAATAAATAAATAAATTATGTCTAATATTAGTATGGACAGGCAAATTCGGTCGACGTTGACGCGGGAACAATACCGTTGTAGCAATTAAGTTGTTTGTGTGTGTTTTGATTAATTTTGTTTGACGCTGGCTTGTTCGTAATTAGCGTCGGGGCGGAAGTTTCGGGTGGCTACCACCTTGCGGGGATGTTACTCGGACAATTAGTAATATTTTGCTTTACTATAAACAACTCGACAAATAGTTCATAGTTTCAGGCGTTACTTTGCGAAAGTTCATATCTTAAAATTAAAGTTAAAAGGCTAAGACTATCTATCTAATGGACGTATTTGAAAAGAAGTAATTGCTTTTTGCTTTGTACTTAGGTGACAAAGTCATCATTGTCACATGAAAAAGTCGTCATAGATTTGTTTTGATTGATTGCTTGGGTGAGTATTCTAACTATTGACAACTAACTTCAAGCAATTACTTCGCTTGTAAAATAAAAATGGTCCCTTAAGTAGTAACTTTTTACTTAAGTATTCACTATTACTTCATAAATACTAGTAAAGACTTAGCGATTAACCGTCGTAGAGTACATTTACTCTGACGTTGCTTCCTTTTCGAGCGAAACGCGTGTTGGTGGTGGTATATATGGTGGTGTATATTTTTGTTTTTCGCTTGTGCATAAATCCTATGTGGAAGGGAGGGCAGTATGCATGATTTAAAATATATACCATCATACATATTGGTCACGGTTTGTTCCGATGTAGTTTCATTATTGTATTGTAGTAATTTTTATTATTAATATTTTCCGATGTAGTTTCTTTATTGTAATAGTAGAAGTTATGTACACATAACTTGTACTATTAGTTGTTTTATTATTGTTGCAAATATTGAATTAAGGTGTAGCAAACACTTGTAAAATGTAATAAAAAGGGAACAGACGTAGAACAATGTCGTCTGTCGTCGCTTCATACCTCGCTTAAAGCTTGAACACTAAGTAAATAAGGTTACTTGTCTTAAGCACAACGAATGTAATCTTAAGTAGTTCTCGCTCAGATTACTTACTTGGGTATATTTTTGTGTACGTATTAAATTACAAAGAAGATTCCTTTCTAGCTAATTTGTTAGTTGTAACTGAATTATATTAATTTGTTTTTTTATAGCGTAGAAGCTACAATTCAACGCTACGTACACGTCTTTGTATGTAAGTAATCATGGTACCCACGACACAGGGTATCCTTTTTTTATATGTTAGTAGAGTAACAAACGAGCGTGCAGACCACTTGATGTTAAGTGACACTACAGCCCATGAACTGCTACATCAAACCTCAAAAAACCTCAAAAAAGCAGTCCTTTTTGAGGTTAGAGAACCAATCCTATGTAGATGCAGCGTTACTACTCCTGAGAATTAAGAGGATGCTGTGACGATGACGATGCTATATCCGAGAACTGATTTAGAACTCTCCCACTATACTATATCAACAACCTTTAACGATGCTATTACAAGGCAGAAACAGGGTAACTTATTTGAGAGATGGCGTTAACCAAATCTGTCCAATCAAATGATGAAGGCATTTTATATTCACAAAGATAAGCGCATTTAGTATGAACAATTGTTAAATGTAGGTACTGACAAACATTCAAGAACATTTCAGCGTTTTGGAAGGTGCGTTAAATTGGAATTCATACCTAGACCCCGGTGTCGGAGGCCTATATTCATTCTACTATGCTATCAAAGTTGCTTAAATATGAGTTTAATATGTAATTATGTTCTGTAGGAATTTTCCGACCCATTTTTCTTATGTGAGAACCTATCGTCGCGTGTTTTCCATTGTTACGTTACGCGGATCGTAATAGGTTGCAAAAAATAGCGAATCGCGTCTAATTGGCGGGAAACTGGGGTGCGACGTACGAGCGTAAGCGATTTGTGAACCTAACGAATTCACGCGATGACTTTTTAAAATATAATTTTATACAATTTTTTGCGGAATACGACTTTTATCTTAAATCATTCATCCATATCAATTAATCAATAATTGAAACCATAGATAGAATTGCTTGAAGCCAAATTGCATAAACCGAGTTGTCCAAAGCGGTAAATTATATCAATCAATAGAATTTAAATCATTTAGTTTTATTCAAAGTAGATTATGTACAAAATTGTTTTGACGTTAACAAACTATCACTGCTTTGTGAGTTGCCTCATTTTTGGAGAAGTAGCGGCGAAAGAAACTACTTAACACACCTTATTTCCTATAAAAAATGTCGTTTACAAATAATAAATTGATGGAGCAAATGGAGCTGGAGCCATTTGAGAGCGCACGTTCTTATCGGCTAAGTAATAATTTATTTTATTGACTTGTTTAAATGCATCTCGGGTTTCAGATTATAGAGTTTATTTACGCGGTCGACAACTGTTTTGTTTTTATTTTCATTTTGATGTCTAAGCGTCGGTATTTTCAATCGGTGCTCAGTCTGCCGTTTGGCTACGTTAAGTTTTAAAAGGTTACGTTTTTTTATATGTGAACATAAGCTAGAAAAGTAATTCTCCAGAGCGGTTCATGAGACGTTCCAGTAAAGATGTAAACGCATCTACAGATACACGTACAAATTGACGCCTCACAGTATACTAAGTCGTGGTTGCACTAGTAAAGTGATTGGGACACGAAGGCAGCATGTATATATTTCTGAAGAAATAAAAGCCTTCTGTCTATTAAGTGATGCGGCCACTGTTATATGTTTATAGTAATTAGAATCGCTGTCGCCTAACCAATGTGACTCCGGTCACAGAATTATTAAAGTGAAAATGATTGCCAATTTACATAAAGACAATTGTATTTATGTGAAAATTACAACATACACGTATTAATTTTTAAGTGTCTGTTTGTAATTTTGGAATAAATATAATTTTCTTTTATATGATTTAATATTTTTTTTTAAATAGCATTTTTTTCTACGCGCATCGCCCCACACTAGTGGGACGTTTCGTATCGTGGGTATAATAGACTAACAGATAAACGAGTACACAAAAAGCCAGATCCGAATCAGAAATGTGAATTGAACATTTAGGAGCCTGCCGGGCAGGGTATGGAACATTGAACCCTTATGCGTGCGCGTAAAAAAACCCTTTTAATTTTTTTGTCTATCCGTATGGACCAATTCTGGTACTAAGCTACTACGAATAAATGTAAATACACTTGCATACAAAGATAAAATATTCTATGTGAAGTAACATAGGATTTTGCTTAACTTTTTATCCAGGAGTTTTTTTTTTGTGGAAGGAGTAGCAAACGAGCGTACAGGCCACTTGATGTTAAGTGATTACTGCAGTCAAAGGGCACCACGTGCGTGCAAGATGTGGAAGGAATTTCCTCCTGAGGTATTCCTGGTGCGCTATAACATGGTTCAAGAAAGGTTCTAGAAAGGTGCAAAAAGAGCTCTCCTTAAAAGCCGGCGATGCATTGGCGATTTCTCTGGTGTTGCAAATGTCCATAGGCGATGGTGACCACTTTCCATCAGGTGGCCTGTCAGCCCTATCGTTAGGTTTTGAAGTAAAAAAAAAACCCACACCTAATAACAAACAGAACTGAAGTCCTACCCGAGATCTTACAAAGATGCGTTACTACTCCTGAGATGAGACCTCGCTGTAGGTGAACCCGGCAAGCATACTTCCCCAATCGAAACACAAGAATTGTTTTACAGCAGATTGTGAGGCCAGCGATGGTGCCTCTACAGCGACCTGTAGTACTTCCATTACGGTGCCTATAGGAGCATAAAGAAAAAATGTATTATTTTTTATGCTTTTATAGTACCTCTCTCATCTCTCATGACTTAGACCATCCTGTAGGCACGCAGTTTTTACCACTACGCCGCGAAAACTTTCACTGCCTCGTGCTTCTTCCCACGTGTTTCATTACTCCAATTCATTGCAATATCCCACACAATCAGACAATTTTCAACCTTATTGCAATCGCAATAAGATACATTAAAACCGCATTTCAATTTTGCAAATTGGAAAAACTAATTTACACATGCGTCGAATGAATTTCAGACTTACGTTTTGAGTAATAAAGTTCATAATTAGTTTTTATAAAAGTCAATACGCGGAAATTTAACTTACGCAACTAGAGTGATGGGTTGTGTTCGTATCGGAAAATTACTTTTTGCGGTTTTCCCCTCATTAATTCTTTTAATATACGGCGTAAGGTTTCTCATTGAGGTTTATTATTATTTGCAAATATAACTAAGCAGGATGATGGCGCTCGCGAGACCCTCTCTTCGCGTAGGTATCATAGGCGATCGAAGGGATATAATCCAGGACTGGCAGTTTTGTTTATAACAATATAAGTAGCAAAGGAAAGGTTCCTAAGGTAGTAGAACTACAGTTGAACGTGCATGCTTGCAAGCCACCTGATGCTTAGTGATCACTGCAGCCTATGAACACCCACATCTAACCTGAAACAGGACTGAAGTCCTATCTGAGGTCGTATGTAAATGTGTCACTGCTCCTAAGGTCGCCTTGATTGTAAGTGTGCCCGGCAACCTTATCTCTCCAGTCGAAAGACAAGTATGGCGGCGGTACCACCCCAAACAAACTATAGTTCTACCATCAATAAGATAGCTAGTAGAACTATAGTTAACACCTACAGACCAGTTTCCATCTAAGCGACTGTCGGATAACAAATATAAACCATATTTTTTAAAGGTATAAATCCACTTCTCATTTTTATTTACTTATATATACTTGTATATTATATAGAAACAATACAATTGAAGTTAACTTGTTTGTTACTACTAATTGTTTGTATATATTTGTATATTACGTAGAAAGAATACAATCTATTTTTTAAAATAACTTGTTTGTTACTTTTAAATAACTAAACATGTTTATTTTCTATTTCAGGTAAGTCCCTAAACATCGATTTGACGTAATTAACTCAAGTAAGTCCAGATAAGAAATACAGCGGTTAGTTAATGTGTGCAAATGGTGCAAAATTCGATGTGTAAAGATACAGTTAGCGTGGTGCGTCGCGATATGGTAAACAAAAAAGGGAAATGAACTAGACGTAGAGGGTAGATATACAAATCTACCACTGGTACCCCAACCCCACTTGCTAGTAAGTTTTCCCTCGCTACGTTTCGCCGTGACCACGATCCATGCAATTGGGTCGAAATATCGGCAATTAAAAAACCGCATATCGTGAGTACCCGTT
>DWKL01002374.1:0-12829 GCA_018249415.1 Phareas burnsi | reverse complement strand
CCCCGCCACCGCAGTTTCGCCGTGACCACGGCACATGCAACTGGGCTGAAATATAGGCAATTCAAAAACCGCAAATCATGAGTACTCATTACATAATATAAAAAAACATACATAAGAGCCAGGCACACTTATAGCGAGGCAACCATCTTAGTCCTCAGGTGTAGCGATGCACTACATCTACATATTACTTCAGATAGAAAATCAGGTGGCCTGCATGCTTGTTTGCTACTCTTCAAATATATATAAGAGAATACAAATATATATATAAATACACAGATTATCAATATCTAAATAACTCTATTGAGAAAATCTACTGAGAATTTTTTACACTAAGAAAATACATACTAGTTTATTATTTATTGTATTACAAAATATACAAAAATATTAATATTCATAACATGTAAAATGGATAAGTACCTTTGTCTTCAGAGAAGTTCGGGCAACATCAAGTAAGTTCTCCCTCTTTATTTCAATGGGAATTTTAAGGGATTCCAGTACTTCCAAGGCTTTGGTACGGGCAACATCGAACCCTTCTGTTATGATACGTGGATGAAGACCTGTAATATTATTTAAAAAATAGTTATTATTTAAAAAAAATATTTAAAAGAAAAGATTTTTTACTATGTTATTTCATTCTAGTGTTGTAGATTTTGTTAAATTAAATAAAACAAGATGTAAATGTAAAGAATGCAAAATACAATATATATTATTCGTAAACTTGTAACCTTATGTTTCGATGTCAATTAATTTATAGCAATATGATTTCAAGTGCCTTTAAACCCTGCTTTATAAGTTCACTAATTAGACTTTATTTACTACAAGCTGTTTATAATGAAGGCTACAAACTCAATATCCATTAGTGTTTTATTTAATGTTGTAAAAGTATTGTAATGTAGTAAAGTTAAATGGTCATTGCAGCCTTGTAGCCCATAAACACCAACATTTAACCTCAAACAAGACTGAAATCCTATCTGAGGCCATACATAGCCATGTCACTACTTCTGAAGTCTTCAGAAGTAGTGACATGGCTATGTATGTATAGATGGTTATCTCTCTTGTAAGAGTACTTGACCACCAAACCTCCAACAGAAACACATGAATTGCTTCACAACGTATTGGGAGGATGGCAGTAGTGTCTACCCAGTCAAACTACATCTCTACCACTTATTAAATTGTAAACCATCACATACCTATTATCATATCTATCATGAGATATAATATAGACATTGAAGCCATTTAGAGTAACACTTACAGATTACTAATATTAAATGAAATAAAACTGTTTAGTTAGTCTTTTAGTAGAAATGACAGGGCTAGTCAGTCAGAACATACCTTCACTGATGTAAATATCAGCCTGCTTAAGCAACTCGCCAATGAGTAGCACAGTGGACGTAGTACCGTCGCCCGTGGAGTCATCCTGGGCAGTGGAAGCGCGCGCAATCAGCGAAGCGGTGGGATGCTGGATCTGCATCTCGTGCAGCAACACGTTGCCATCCTTTGTGATCTTGATATCTCCCGCACCGGACACTAACCTTTATTTCAACCATATCATTTTAAAATTATAGTATTGTTTATAATTATAACGTGATATGCATTTCCACGTGCTATATAATTTATTACTATGAGCATTTTAGGTAAGAAACAGTTCTGACGCAAAATTAAAATTCATAAATGGTAAGTACTCGAATGCCATTATAGCATGGATATGACACCATGAACACATGACTTCAGAAATGTATATTTTAAGATATTTAAAAACATAACAACACTATAACTTTTATAAGTAACATCTACTAATGTAAAATTACATCGATTTTTAAAATTTAACCAATTTAAACAGGGTAACAATAAGATTACATACATTTTCATAGTGCCTTTAGGTCCGAGGTTAGTTCTCATCACATCCTGAATACCTTTGGCAGCTGAAATATTCACAGCTAGAGCTTGAGCGGCTCTTGCAAATTCAGCTTTTGGGTTTAACAAGCTAATCGCAGCCATAGTTAATAAAATATACTTTAATTTATTTTTAAAATTAAACAAGCGAAGTCACACGACCGCCGATACAATTTTTTCTTCTATTGAACAATGGAATAATTGTTGCCATAAAAAACTGTAACATAGTTTAGAAATATTATTAGTCCTCTATGGTTTACAGATATTTTTAATTTTTTTTGTCTGATGATAATTAATTTCTGATTAATTGTCTGATCAGTTAATCAACCATGGATGAATGTTAAATTAAAAATACATAAGTGACAAAATACATAAAATACGTTAGAGTATTCATCAAAGAGTATAATAATATAAGTATTCATCGCTTAGTGTTTACGAAATACGCAAATTATTATTTTGTTACTTATTTGAAAATTATGATTTCTTTAACCGGTAGCTTATAACTGAATTTAAGTTGCAATTCTTTGTTTGTTTATTTATTAAACTATTTATGTATTCGACAATGTATACGAAAAACTAGTTTAAATTAAATCTTGTACACAAAGAGTATAATCATATATATGTATAGGCAACAAAGGTACTGTTTATCCCATTATGGAATGTCTTCCAGCAGACCTATCAAAGAAATTCTTATTGGAATAATAAATATATACCAAAAGTTAACAAATAATAATATAACATGATTATAACTAAATAAAAAAGTTACATCATATATTGTTATACTCTTTGAAGTTACATGACATGAACGTTGCCACTTAAAAAATATAGTAATATCACTTGGCAATTTAAACTTGACTTGACAGCAAGCTAAGCAGCGTTTGAATACCAAAGTTTGAATACCGTTTCTAATTTACATCATTTAAAAATGGACAATTTTTTTTTTTATTTATAAAATTGACTAATAAAATCGTTTTACTTAGATTCAAATTAATGTTTCTACTATATCTATGCAAACATTTATAGGGTTATGATCCCATTCGTCTGGTTTTAACTTTACCACATTGCGCAGTTTAATATTCGGAACGTCAGATAGTTTATATTGGGGTAGATAGGTATGTCGATTTCCACCAACCCAGTCGATGAATAAAAATAAATTTTCTATTTTGGAACGCACTTCTAACATGTACGAGATTGTGCCAGAAGATTCCTCGTGGGTATATAAGTTTCGCGGGCACTAATTTAATTAGTAAAACCATTATGGGTGTTCATAACGAAGAAGCCGAAAACTATAAAAATAAGGGCAATGAAGCTTTCAAATCCGAGAACTATGAAGAAGCAGTATCTCTTTACTCAAAAGCAATTAGTATTGCGGAAAAGGACTCCCGTGACATGGCTACATATCTAAAAAACCGCGCGGCCGCTTATCTAAAGTTAAAGGACTACGATAAGGTTATAAAGGACTGTGATGAATCACTGAAAATAATCCCAGAAGATCCGAAAGCGTTATTTCGCCGTTCTCAGGCACTAGAGTACGTTGGAAGGTTTGAAGAAGCTTACAGAGATGCGAAAACCATATTCACCGTTGACCCTACGAATAAAGCCGTTCAACCCGTCCTATCGCGATTGTATGCTATAGTGCAGGAAAAGGCGAAACAAAACGCTCAAACGAGTAATAAAGTGGAACAGATGTTTAAAATTGCATTTGAGATCAGTGAAAATACAGAGAAGCGCGAAAAGGCAATGGCCAATCTACTTGTACTTGCTAAGGAAAACACTGGTGCTGACATAATGATTAAGAGTGGCGTAGTGCACAAAATCCAACAATTAGCTAAGTCAGAGAAGAACCAAGACATATATGTAAATTCAATTAGAGTTATTGGACAGTTGTGTAAAAGAAGTATTGAAAGGACTAAGGAAATTATTAAAATAGTGGGCATTCCTTGGTTCCTGGAGATCATTGACAGTGAATACGAGGAGAGAGTAAGTGCAGCCCAGTACTGCTTACAAATAATTTTGAATACATTCTCAGGAATGGATACAAAGAAAGACTCCAAACCAGATGCAAAATTATGTGAGGAAAATAATACAGAAATAGACACTCTACTTACTTGTTTAACCTATTCTATAACAAATAGAGTAATTACTGGGCTTTCAAGAGATGCTATAATGGAGCTTATATTAAGGAATTGTCATTACAATGCTATAAATTGGGCAGAAAGATTTGTAGAGATTCGAGGTGTACAGCGATTACTTGAAGTATGTAGTGAACTGGAAGAATATAAATATGAGTCAGCCCTGAATATCACTACATCCTCCAGAACTATTTCAGCTGCTTGTCTTGCTAGAATCTATGAAAATATGTACTATGACCAAGCAAGGGAGCGCTTTAATAATCAAGTTGATGAATTTGTCAAGGATAAACTGTTGTCTCCAGATTTAGAATCAAAAGTAAGGGTTACAGTAGCAATTACATCCCTTTTAAGAGGACCACTTGATGTTGGTAACTATGTTATTTCTAAAGATGGTATTTTGGAGATGATTCTAGTGATGGCTCAGACAGAAGATACACTGCAACAGAAGGTGGCTTGTGAATGTTTGATTGCTGCTGCATCCAAGAAGGATAAGGCCAAAACCATTATAAATAAGGGTGCTGATATCTTGAAGAAGTTATACACATGCAAAAATGATGCAGTGAGAGTTAGAGCTTTAGTTGGACTATGTAAAATTGGTAGCTTTGGAGGTGATGATGCATCTATACGTCCCTTTGCAGATGGATCTACTAAGAAATTAGCCGAGGCCTGTAGAAGATTTTTGGTGAACCCTGCCAAAGAAAATGATATGCGGAAATGGGCTGCTGAGGGTCTTTCATATCTTACATTAGATGCAGATGTTAAGGAAAAATTAGTTGATGATAAAGCTGCTATTCAAGCTCTAATAGAACTAGCTAGGACAGGTGACCAATCTTGTCTATATGGTGTAGTAACTACACTGGTCAACTTATGTAATGCGTATGAAAAACAAGAAGTCATGCCCGAGATGCTAGAGCTTGCAAAATTTGCTAAACATCATATACCAGAGCAACATGAATTAGATGATCCTGATTTTGTTAATAAAAGATTAACAATTTTATGTAAAGCAGGTGTTACATCTGGTCTTGTGGCTTTGTCAAAAACCGATAGCCACAACTCAAGAGAGTTAATTGCAAGAGTTTTTAATGCAATTTGCAGTCTGCAAGAACTAAGAGGAATTGTAGTTCAGCAAGGAGGAGCAAAAGTGTTAATACCAATGGCATTAGAAGGCACAAATAATGGCAAAAAGCAAGCTGCCCAAGCCCTTGCTAGAATTGGAATAACTATCAATCCTGAAGTTGCTTTTCCTGGTCAAAGAAATCTAGAAGTTGTGAGACCTTTAGTAGCATTATTACATCCGGATTGCACTGCTTTGGAAAACTTCGAAGCCCTTATGGCCCTTTGTAATTTAGCAGGCATGAATGAAACAACAAGAAACCGAATATTAAAAGAGGGCGGTCTTTCTAAAATAGAACATTATTTATATGAAGACCATATGATGCTTCAAAGAGCTGCCACGCAATGTGTTTGTAATCTGCTTCAATCAGAAGATGTTATTAAGACTTATGAAGGTAATAATGACAAAACAAAATATTTGTATCTATTGTGTCAAGAGGAAGACATTGACACGGTAATGGCTGCTGCAGGTGCTTTATGTATACTTACATCAGCAAGCAAAGTATGTTGCAGAAAGTTGTTAGATTTAGAACCTTGGGTAGAAACATTAAGATGCCTTTTGGCAAATCCTGATAAAGAAATTCAATACAGAGGAGCTTATATGCTTTACAATATTATTTCTGGGGACCAAGATACTGCTGCAAAGATTTTTGAAACTGATGTTATGGAAATATTGATGGCGCTTACAAGACTTCCGGATCCTGAGCAAGCTAACACAAAAGAATATGCACAAAAGTGCCTTGATGCTGCTGAAAAGCTGGGAGTTATCAGAAAACCAGATGAAGGAGTTATCAGAGAATCTATTAATGAAACTGATGATAATTTTGAAGATGAGGCAGAGTAAAAAATATAAGGGTGTTAAATAAATGTATGGGGAATTATTTTACACCAGAAATACAAGAAATAGTACCGATTGTTTGTAAAAATAATGTAGAGAAGCTAGGAAGCAAAGATAAGGTTGGATATGTTTCAAACAGTTAAAATGTATTATTATTGTGTGACAATGATGTTTTTTTAATAAATTCTATTACAATATTTTTTTCTAATATTTTATAATTTCATCCCTATATTATTTAAATATTTTGAAACATTGTGGAGAAGTAATCTAGTTAAAATGTAATATATTATGATAGCAATATAATTGTTGTAAGGATATATAGTTATTACTATTTAGTCAATTTATTACCGACATCTTAACATTCCTTTGTAAGTGTGTCTTAAATATAACCGTTCGTGAGTATGTGCGCAAGCCACGAGGCTATGCGCCCTTTATCTTTTTTAACACTTTGACTGCGGCAAATGCACCTGTCGTGTTTTACTGTCCGAGCCATCCGTGCGGTTCGCACGCATACGGTGTGTCGCCATACAAAAACACCTATTGTGTTGCGGGCCACACAGGCGGATCGTTTCGAATATTAACTAACACTATCAGTGTATTCGAGTAAAAGGTACAAATCAAAAAGATACTCTTTATTATAGTACATATTAGGCTATTAGCTGTACCTAACAATTTTTATATCCCACTGCTGGCTATGGCTCCCTTCCAACGATTGGAGGGAACTTGAAATATAGTCCACCATGTTCCTCCGATACACATTGATGGACCATAATAATAAACAATCATTATATTTAAAATAAATATGTACAGGGAAAGTCAACGGCTCAACAAAAATAAATGATACCTAATATAGAGTAATTTCTCCACTAAAATCCGATATATACAAAGATACTCTGTGGGGGAACTCTATTTAAAAAGTAAACGTTTAATTTTTTTTATAGACAATATAAGCTGTTTCTTTGTTGTTTATTGAAATTATACTACGTTATTTTAAAAAGAAAACATCAGATAGAAAATAAACGCGTAAAATATATTGATATAATTTTTTTTTTACATTAAATCTATTAAATATCCCTCTTCACAATAAATTATTATTTATAGTAATACCATGGGGTGGGGATAGATACCGCAACTTTGTCAGATTCTCTCGTTCTTTCTATTTAGTGTTTGGGCGCTTGGTTCGTTTCGTTACATTCTGTATTTCTACCAATTCTACCATGCTCAGTGTTTCTACCATCTTTAAATAATAAAATAAAGTCTAGTGGTAGTTTTAATAAAAGTTTCAAGACTGGTTTTCGTATGACTCAGTGTTGTATTCTACATAAAGTAATAGTGATAAATATATTTTTGACTTGAACTATTTAAAACAAACATAACAACATAAAAATATAACTTTTTAAATATTTGGTAGAAAAAAATTTAAGCGTCTATCCTATTTTCAGAACTGACATATTAAGAACCTTTTAAAATGACAGCTTGATTTGGTTTGGTTTCCGCTACTGTGCTATTGTGCTATTTTTTAGTTTTTGATACAATAAATTTCAGAAAATGTCTATTTCTACTGCTACAGGTACATGAACAAATTAAATACTCACTTATTTGCCTTCAACTTTGTATAATAATACATATTTTATATCAAACATGATGGAAGAGTGTTTTCGGAGCAATGCCATGGAATCCCATATGGCGGTCCATACTCCACATGATTTGGTGACGCTATTTAGTAAATTGATGTATTGGTCCTAGGTTTAACATTGAGATATGTTAGAAAATTGTTTTTTTATGCCTAAATTAGAGGTTAAACTAGTACTTCGTTGACCGTTAGGTTACGATTATATTCTACTTTTGACGATCTTCCTGACGTTTATATTGACGACGCACGTAGACTACTCCCTGTTGTTGAATAGTCCTACATCATAACTGTCTTTAACTTAATCCCAAATTGCCTATGTGCTGTTGGAATATATTATAATATACATTTCATTTACGTTCTCTTTTATTTAATTGCTGTATTTAAAAACAATTGTCCAGTAACACAGGTGTATTGGATTTACAGATGAGAGGACTGAGGGTGATGATGACACATCACAAGAAAGCCACCCTAAGGATGACAGCAGTGACTCTGAAAATGAAGAGGTATCTCAAAACCAAAATGGTGTCTCCCCGGCACCAGAAGTGCATGAAATAACTAGTGATGATGAAGATTGTATAGTGACTAATGATGATGAATCATCAAATTCTAGTACGGATTCAAATGAAAGTTCAGATTCTTCTCAACAAAGCAATAAAGAAGATGAAAAACAAAAAGAAGAAGAACCATTGGAAAATGGAGGAGAGGAGTCAGATATAGAGGAGGTTAGTGTGGAGGATCCCTTGAATCAGACATCAAGTAAGGCTAAGCCTATTGTTATTAATGACACTAAAGGTCTAGCTGAACTGGCCTCTAAACAATCCAAATCAAATGATGATCAAAACAAGGAGCCAACAGTGGTTATTATTGACACAAATTCTATTTTATCTGGAAAAGGACCTACTCCAATTCAAAGTAAACCACACACAACAAGTAGTGCAATGGAAGCACGTAATTTGTGTCAGAGCATAGCAGCTCGAGGTACAACCATCACTCCGGTGAAAGCAAGTGTTTCCACACGTAACAACACTCCACCAACCCCAGTGCCTAATATATTGCCCTCCCTCACTGATGACATGTTTGTCGTTGAAGCTCCTTCATTTATAGTTCCTTATGTTTATGAAAAACCATCTCTAAAACCATTTAGAGAGTTTGTTGATAAACTAGGCAAGGAACTGGAGGAACTTAAATTGAAAGAGGATCAGGACCGGTTGGCAAAGGAAATTGCTGAAAAGGAAAGAAAAGATAAGGAGAGGAGGGAGAAAATTGAGAGAGGTGAAGCAGTAGAAGAAGAAGTTCAGAATGATGATACAAAAATGGCAGATGATATAAAAATGGATGAAAAGGATAGAAAGTCAGAGAAAAAGCAAAAACGCAGAAAGAGGCATGAGGAGGATGATGACTCTTGGGATGGAGAATCTACAAGTGAAACAGAAGATGAGCAAATTAGTGATGATGACACTGTCATCATTAAAGAAAAAGATGATTCTATTGACACAATGAAAGACCCAATAACACAGATCACAAAAAGTGTTGGTGGCAAGTCAGATAGCTACTTTGATTGCTCACTAGGTCAATTTTTTATTAATATTGGACTTAATTTAGTTCAAGAATATGTCCAAAGTGATCTTTTGAAACAACAGAACCGTAAATTATATAAAGAAAAGAAATCAGGACGTAGTACAAAAGCTACTGAATCTGCTATAGTATCACTAACTCAGAATTTGGAATTCAGTAAGAGAACAAATGCCCCATATGCTTTGCAACAAAAAAGATGTGAATTTTGTAGTTTCAAAACAGAATCATTGTTAGTAATGGCTCATCATTTAGAAGCACCTCATATGAAAAATAATATTTACAAATGTAATACATGTCCTTTCGAAATACGTAGCCCCCATGATATCCTATTCCATATGGAGGCTGAACATAATATAAGAGGAAGACTGGAAAGGGCACCTGCATATCAACAATGCCCTAGCTGTCACTTTGAAGATAACAGTAAGACAAAACTGGCACGTCATCTGATAGCTTGTGCTAAAAAGTTTAAACCAGATTTCAATCTAGGCCCACCATTAGAGTGGGAACCACCTGCAAAAATACCAAAGTTGACTAGGGCACGTAATAATGCTGTAGGACCATATCAGACTAATTTCAGCCGCTCTCAGGTTGGTATGAGCAACTTGGGGCGGCCTCCACTCAATATGTCAAATTCCTTAATGCCAAGTGCACCAGTGCTAGGAAGGCCACGTGGGCGTCCACCAATGTCCACTCCTACAAGGGCACCAGTATCAGGAGTGCCTATTTTGCGCAGCGGAATGATGATTATGCACAATAATCCTCCGACTGGGGCTACTATCTCTAATTATTCTCTTATACAAAACAACCAAGGCAATAATCATGCATCAGCCACACCTAAAATTTCCATAACACCTCTACCTCGTGCTCCACAACCTTCTTCATCGCAAACGTCACAAAATTCGAAGGCATCATTTGTTATCTGTGAAATTTGTGATGGATATATAAAAGATTTGGAACAGTTGAGAAATCACATGCAGTGGATACACAAAGTGAAGATTCATCCAAAGATGATATACAACAGGCCACCTCTTAACTGTCAGAAATGCCAGTTCAGGTTCTTTACTGACCAGGGTCTTGAAAGACACTTATTGGGTTCGCATGGATTAGTGACTAGCTCCATGCAAGAAGCTGCAAACAAAGGTAAAGATGCAGGTCGGTGCCCAGTTTGTGGCAGGGTATATCAGTGGAAGCTGCTAAATCATGTATCCAGAGACCACAACATGACATTGAAGCCTGCACATTTGTCATACAAATGTACCGTATGTACTGCTACATTTGGGATGTACAAACAATTTGAAAACCATGTATATTCCGCACATAGTGTTGTTGCTAAACGTGTTATGGATAAAAATAAGACTAGTACTTCAAAGTCCAATGATACTGACCCATTGCTCAAACCTTTGAAAATCAGTGATGAAATTACCATCATACCACAACCCACAAAGTCAACAGTGACAATCACAGCAAAAGGCAAATAACGTCAATTGTAGGGGAGTGTGAAAGCTGTACCAGCAGCTCATACCATATGTACCCAGCCCGCTTTACACTTCCGCAGTTTCAAGCAGTATTGTGTAAATAACCCTAAGCTACATAATATCATTATTATTTAAAATATAATAATTTTGGGAAGCAGAGATATAGTGACAGTTTAGGTAGTTATAATGTTAAGTGTGAATGTTA
This sequence comes from Phareas burnsi, assembly GCA_018249415.1. Lineage (NCBI taxonomy): Eukaryota > Metazoa > Arthropoda > Insecta > Lepidoptera > Hesperiidae > Phareas > Phareas burnsi. The sequence continues at coordinate 1,965 of DWKL01002374.1, read as the reverse complement.
TTTTTATTGAAAAAATACAAACCAACTACATAACATAGGATAAGTTGTAAATTTTCAATGTATAAATTTGCCACATAGATATTCAAAAACATGTATTTTGTGATTTACATGATGATAATATTGCTATCCTACTGTACTCTGTATTTGTGAATTGTGTGCTGTCCTGATATTTTTTTTGTAAGTCACAAAAGAATATTGATAATATCTGTTAGTAATATTTAATTAAAGATCTGTATTCTCACTATACAATAGTTAGTTGAAATACATGGATGCTACACTTAGCAACTAGTAATGTTATCCATGAATAATAATTTATTGTCTTCTGAATAAATCACCTGTTTTCTGGGTCTATCATCAGAATTAATGTTTATCTATTTAGTTAAAAATACTTGAAAGATTGTACTTGAAATCATCAATATGTATGTAAAAAAGGACCTAGGTAGACATTGTAATGTATAATAAACTGAATACAATCATGTAAGGTATAATTTAAGTTAAATATTTTAGAATAAGTTAGACCTAGTTTTTGGAATTATGAACACATTACGCACCACCCACCATAAACACATGTGTTTTTGGATACAAAGTTATGTAACACATCAGTCATATTAAATACTGATCTCAGGATGACTGACGTGTTAATTTGGTAATAGTTTACTAAATTGTTAACGTACTTATAGAACTGAGGATGACGTATTTTTTTATTTAATAAAAAGACCATTGTATTTTAAATTTTATTGCGCATTAACATGATGAAGAGTGCTGTAAAGGCAAAGGAATCTTGTTAAGTTATTACGTGATTAAATGGCCTTCTTTTATCTTAAGAATGCTTTTTAGGAAATTGTTGCTCGGTTTCCTACAGGTGATTGTCAATGTCCCCTTTATTTTCCCAAAATAAAATACTATCTTTAAAAATAGCATTCATATTATTTTACACACCTATACATTTTTTTTATTAATTCCAGATAGAACTAGGGACCATCAGATTGGGCGGTCATCTTTATAACAGTGTTATAATCTCAATCCTTGACAATTCTTATTAATGCCATTAGATAAAAATTGAGCCGAAAATTTTCAGTCGGTCGTATCGTTTTTAATCTCTATAAGTTTATGTTAATTCAGATCAGTTGAAAATACCTACATATCGGAATGAGTTATTCCTTAATTTTTTAGAAAAAATATATATTGAAGCATTTTCATAATTATGAAGGTTTCTGTCTAGAATTTTATTATTATTGCGGCCATTTTGTTCATGTCGCGTCGTCGTCTATTTTTGTTTACTACGACTATTTTAAATAAAATTACAGTTTTGAGATAATTTTTGCTACTTTTTTAGTATTATCTTTCTTGTTCCGAGAGGAAAAAATATAATTTTGAAAGTTTTGCTCTTTACAGTACTTATTAGTTTTTACATCTTCGGAAGGTGTAGTCTCCAAAAACACGACCCTACATTATCTCATACAAAGTATCTAATAATTCCTCGATTAAGACATTTGCATAGTGTGTTCCACCTAAATTATGGTAATTACACATTTGGCATATACCTAAATAATTCAGCATACATTTAATATTTTATTATAGAATTCAGGGCGGTAGACCATATAAAGGTAAGTATGCTATGAGGATGAGTATAATTATAGTCTCTAGTATCCTTGTAATCCTTTTACCTTCGGACTATTTGTTTAATACCTACTACTCTTAACTAGACTAGGTAACCTACATAACAGGGGTAATCAGGTATATCTTGGTTGTCCCTGGCCATGTTCGTATAATTTATTATCTAATCTGTGCTATAGCTACAGAAAAGATGTTATAGATACCTACTAGAATTTAATGTATATTAATACATTATATAATATATAGGATACAGCGACCAGTTCCATAGGTTTAGGCCAGTGATTGCCAACCTCTAGAGTTGGTATAAAGATATATATAATATATATATTTAATATAAAGTTGTGAAAC
>DWKL01002373.1:0-12829 GCA_018249415.1 Phareas burnsi | reverse complement strand
CGAAACCAAAAGTGTCACCGCTGCCAATAAACGGCTTATCTGTGCTGCGGCCGCCCCTTTTAATCCGCCGTGAAGTAATACTTGTATTCCGGTTCGAGAGGTGCAGATGCCGGGTACACTTACAGCGAGGCGATAATCTTTGTCCTCAGGAGTAGTAACGTATATAGCGACTTTTGTCCTGTTTTTGTGAATGTGTTAATAGGGTCGTGCGGTATTTGTTCAAGTATATAATCGAAGCACGAGACATAGACATTAAATGAATAATTCGGTTTCGCATCGGCGGGCGGCGGTCAGACCATTGCATAGCGCCGTTTACTTGCTGCATTCAATCTATATGGTAAGGCGGGAGGCGGAGTGGGCTTCATGAATATTTACTCTAGTTTTTCTATGGTTGCGCGGTTGCCAGCCGCTGGTCTCCGTACATGGTGGACTGAGGGTGTAAACTGTGTTTAAGGTAGGGCGACTGTAACCGACTGCTTAAGTACTTGTACACATAAGTATCTAATTACAGTTGCTTTGCCTTAAATGTACGAAGCGTATCATAAGTGCAGTTTCGTTTTGTATGTTCGATATAGTTTTAATCGTAAACTTAGGTAGTTGTAGGTAGTACGATAGTCCGACCACGGAGTTACCACCGCCGTTCTCACAATTGCGGCTGTCGGGTTCAAAAGCTCGTAAGTACAAGCGAGGCGACCATCTCAGTCCTCAAGAGCAGTGACGCATCTACGAAGGAGCTCGGATTGGGCTTCAGTCCTGTTTGAACTTAGATTTGAGTGTCCGTGGTCTGCAGTGACTATTTAACATCAGATGGCTTGCACCTTCTTTTGCTATTTTTCAGACAAATAGCTAAAATATTAATAAACTTGAGTTTTTATGTATCAGTAAAATTAAACATATTTCACGAAAATATGTTTGGTAAAGTTACTATTACTACTCTTTTATTAACTATTACTTCTGCAACTCGGACATTTATAAAGGCACTAAGACTGCCGAAAACAAAGCGTGTTAACAATTGAATTGTTTTGTTAAAGTTAAAAAACTTTTCGTGAAGTTATTGGGTAATATCGAGTTGACATATTATTTCATATACTTGGATATTTCTCTGTGTTCTTCAAATTTGAAAGAGATCTTGTTCCTTATACGGTGCTAATTATGCCAATATAGGCACTGTTTTACCGCTACCACAGTGCGTCATAGATGCATAATTTTCACAGGAATCACCGATAAATTACTATGTGTAATATTATTTGTATTTCATATTCATATATCGACACAGGCAATTAATTACGTTTACCAATAATTAACATATACTATTTTGCCATAATTATATTTGAAATGTGTCATAAAATGCACAGATTCATTATTTACAGTGACATTTTCACACTTTTAACATAGGATCTGACAAATTTAATACATTACGTATTATCTGGATTTAAAAAACAAGGTAACCAACTGTTAGTGCTCCAGGTAACCATTAATTGTAATTTATATCATTTAATTTTATTATTGTATTAAATTTATCAATAAAATATTTTAGAAATTAAACCAGGTTACATAGGGCAAATCATTAATGAATACTAAAAACAGAAACGGGCCCAGAGTAGAACCCTGAGGCACACCGATCAACCTCAAATAAGATTCAAGTGTTACCAGAGATCGGTCGCAGGTACATTGGGCTACACCTGAGGACTACCCTACTACCCTTACCCTTTAAACCAGAACACATTAGCCTTTAACACCGCTTTTATAATACAGGAGTAGTTGTGGGAGTGATGGCTTCGAAATCAATCATGAAGGGTTCTATCAGCGGTTGATGAGTTTAGTATTTATAGTTTAGGCATCTTTAAAAATAATTTCGTATGTTCAGTGAATAATTTTTAATAAATAAAATTCTTATTTTGAATTAGCTTTTGCTAAAATTCCCGCTATAGCCACTGATTCGTTTTCGTGTATGTATTCATACAGTTTGTCCTCAATTATATAGCAGATGAATCGACGTAATGACGCTGTAGTGTAGGTTACGGTGCCGATAGCGCTCTATTAGCACTAGGCGATCGTAACTCAGGTACATTCCCACCAGTTAAGCTGTTGAGCGTAAATCCTTTTAGGGCATAATAGTCGATCCAAAAGATTGATAAGGAACATCGGTCAATGCAAAGCTAAGCGAGACTAGCGCAGCAGCGGCCGGCTCAGCTCTGACTAAACTCAAACATTTAGATTCGTCGATCACGGCTAGCATAAAATTAGTATCAAGTCAGAATTTTTGGAGAATCAAGAAACTCATGAGGAATGGACGTTGTCAAGTTGTGATTGAGTCTATATATGGAAAGGCTTTGACCATTACAGATGTTTATAAATTAAGATTATCTGTGAGGCGGTTCGTAGCTTCGGTTTAAATACTCGAACTGTAGACTCAACTGCACCTCACCCATATTGGAGGAACCATCCACGTTTATTACATTTATCTTCTGCACGTAATGCTCACATGGACTTATGGCTTTAAGTTATGGGTATGCACTAAAAGAACATCGATATTATGCAACGCTTCCGAAATAAAGTGTTAACTAACGTAGTGAATCTTTGGCAAGTGAGTGAATAACGATTTTCACAGGGACTTGCAAATGAAATTATAAAGGAATATATTGAACGTCATAAAATATCATATTACCATCATGTACTTATTAAGGAAAAAATCCTCGATTTTTTCCTCGAGTAGCAAACGAGCGTGCAGGCCGTCTGATGTTAAGAGGTCACTGCAACCTATCGACAGCCATACCTAATATCAAACAGGAGTGAAGTCCTATGTACGTTTGAACGTAGATGCGTTAATATTCCTGAGGACTAAGATGGTCGCCTCGTATGTAAGTGTCCTCTATAACCACGCCTCTACAACTGAAACACAAGAAGTGCTTCACGGCGAATGGTGCGAGCAGCTGTGGTACCTCCACAGTCGAAATGCACTTTTGCCACCTGCAAGTTTTACTCGGTATTACATGAAATATAATAAGATTGAAAAGGACAAGCCTTTTGAGTTAGTATAGCGAAGTGACGTCAGAACTAATGTGATAGCGACAGTGAAGTGACTACTATTCATATAATAAGAACGCAATACAAAAGTGTCTGTCTCAACAATGACTAAGAGATTAATGCATTCTTAGACATAGTTTGTTCAGCAGTTAAAGTTAAACCAAAATTCTCTTTACGTCTTATGATTAGATTGCAAATAGTACTGGCTAGGCCTGGCCAGTAGGCCACGGCTTGTTTAGATCGTAACTAACCTACAAAGTTAACCAACATCGGGCGCGCTCGGGAGCTGGATGGTTGACCGCTAGTGGCTAAAATTTTATGCGTGTTGTCATGCTTCGGAAAGCACGTTGAGTTGTCAATCCCGGTTGTTATCAATGGATAACAGTCGTTATAACTTGACTGAGGCCTTATAGGAGGTTTGAAAACATCCGACACGAGTTGGCCACGCACGCACCCATATCCACTTCGCCAATCCATGTTGGAGCAGCGGGGTGGACAATACTCCAGGCCTCGCTTTGAATCCGCCTAACAGTGGGACATAAAAAAGGTTACAGCTTGCCATTGGGATATTTGTTTTAGATATCCAAATAAATATATATTACAAAAAAATTACATAAAAAAAACTGCATTCTTGCGTTGCGTGTTCCGACCACGTCACCAGATAAGATTGAACCTGCGATAGTCCTTATGATTGGAATTCTCACTATAGATATTTACTATTGTTGCCCCATTCCGATATGCCTTTCCGGGTATAGCTGTGACCTTGTTATTTAAAGAGAAATTCAAGAAATATCGTTTAGTGACTTACATTTGTCTATTAAAGGCTACCAACTAATGCTGTAATCTTCAGTCTATGGGACTTCCTCCTCACCTCTATTCTCGCTCACTCTCCTTGTTTCCTTCTTACTTACTTAGCTTACAAGTATATCCTTATACTTGTATGCCAAATTGTACATCCCTATCCTCTCCCTTTGATAACAATATCTAATTAGGAATTTCACGGCTGCACTTTACGATTATACTGTTGTATTGTATCGTATGTACGCAGAAATAGGTGCAGCGGTGGTGCCTCCGCTGTCGAACCGCGAAGGGTTCTATCCCCATCAAAAGCTCTTATACTGTTTCAAGATGCAAATGACTAACGTGCATGGTGCTTTCGTTTCCAGGTCGGGGCATAGTGTGCGAGTGCGCGGGCGTGAGCGCGTGCCCCGACGGCGCCGCGAACGGCACGTGCGCCACCCAGCCCGGCGGCTTCTGCTTCGCCACCGTCGAGGAGGTGCTGGACGACAATGGGCTCGTCGTGCTGGAGCGCACCGCCGGCTGCCTACCGCCGGACGAGTCCGGTTTCATGCAGGTCGGTGGCGGGGCGTGTTACTAACATTCTGCGGCTATAGACCGTCCGCAAATCTCACGATTCTAAATTGACAATTGATTATAAAAAAATTTTTAGTTAAAGATACGGAATTGTTTCGCTTATTCGCTTAGGTCATATATATTGTGTTATGTGAAAATGATAGTAGAAAAATATGTTTTTTCAATCTAAAGATTTAAAAGTAAATTTAACTCTGTTATTTTGATTAATTTTATCGAGTCTATTTTTAATTACACCAATGTTTATGATTCTCCCATTGTTGTAACTCGCTACATTTTTCATTTTCAGTGTAAAAGTTCCCAAGTGCCACACCAACATCCGAAAGTGATCAAATGTTGCGAGAGCGACCTGTGCAACCGGCGGCTGCAGCCGCGGCTGCCCGCGCCGCCGGCCGACTCGACGGACGCGCCGAGCGTGCGCCCGCCCGCGCCGCTCGCGCCCGCGGCGCTCGTGGCCGCCGCGCTGTGCGTCGCGCTCCTGGCCTTCCTCGCGGCCGCCTGGCTGCTGTGCCGGCGCCGCCGCCGCGGCTGCAAGCGCCCGCCCTCGCCACCCGCGCCCACCGCCGCCGCGCACCGCGCCGAGATCTCCTCCGGCTCCGGCTCCGGCCTGCCGCTGCTCGTGCAGCGGACGGTCGCCAAGCAGATTCAGATGGTCGAGTCGATCGGCAAGGGCCGCTACGGCGAGGTGTGGCTCGCGCGCTGGCGCGGCGAGCGCGTTGCCGTGAAGGTATTCTTCACGACCGAGGAGGCCTCCTGGTTCCGGGAGACTGAAATATACCAGACGGTGTTGATGCGCCACGAGAATGTCCTCGGGTTCATAGCGGCGGACATCAAGGGCACCGGCTCCTGGACGCAGATGCTGCTCATCACGGACTACCACGAGAATGGCTCGCTGCACGACTACCTGCAGACGGTTGCGCTGGACGCGCACGCGCTCGTGACGATGGCGCACTCGATCGCGAGCGGGCTCGCGCACCTTCACATGGACATCTTCGGCACGAAGGGCAAGCCGGCGATCGCGCACCGCGACATCAAGAGCAAGAACATCCTCGTGAAGCGCAACGGGCAATGCGCCATCGCGGACTTCGGGCTCGCCGTGCGCCACGTGGCCGAGCGGAACGAGGTGGACATCGCGCCCAACACGCGCGTGGGCACGCGCCGCTACATGGCGCCCGAGGTGCTCGACGAGCGGCTCGACGTCACCAACTTCGAGGCGTTCAAGATGGCCGACATGTACTCATTCGGGCTCGTGCTGTGGGAGATGTGCCGGCGCTGCGCGGTTGGCGGCGCGGCGGGTGGTGCCGCGCAGCGCGTGGAGGCGTACGCGCTGCCGTACCACGACCGCGTGCCGCCCGACCCCAGCTTCGAGGACATGCACGCCGCGGTGGTGGTGCGCGGCGAGCGGCCGCCCGTGCCGGCACGCTGGCGCGCCGTCGAGCCGCTGGCCACGCTGGCGGCCGCCATGGCGGAGTGCTGGCACGCCAACCCGCCCGTGCGGCTCACGGCGCTGCGCATCAAGAAGACGCTGGTGCGGTGCGCGGCCGAGCCGCTCGCCAAACCGCCCGCCAAGCTGGTGTAGTGCGCGGAGCCGCCGGACCCGACGCGACGTTGAGTTCCTCGATATGTGTTTATTTATTGTCGATTCGAATGCGGCGATGCCGAACGGCCCGCCGCCCGCGCCCGGCCGGAGGGAGCTCCGTTCGACCACCGTTCCGTTTCAATCTCAGTATTGTTGAGTTGACCCGTATTATAATGTCACGTTTCCTACCAGTGAGTTCGTTCGTTGTACATTTTAATGACGCGTAAATTATTGTACGTGAGCTTTCAACACGTGACTCCTCACTGACGTAGACGAAGTACCCGCGTGCGCCATATATTGACACTCTACCTGCACGTCGGGCCGCACGCGACGACGCGTTCAAGTCGCGTCAAATAAATCGAGCCATACAGCGGGCCAAATTATATAAATCGACCGGTTTCAGTTGAACCATGTAAAAATGTAATCCGCGGTGACGCCGCGTGGCAGCGACATCTAGCGATACTACTTTTAAAGTTGTCACGAAGAAAGTACAATTGTAAAGGGAAAATAGATATGAAAAATGATTTTAATGTATCCTGTTGCTGAACGGTTATTGGTTTCGGATCTTATTGAGATGTTCACGTTTCTGCCGTCCTTGAACTACAATGCCGTTACGTCCAATGACCACTCTTCGAGTTCTGGCCATAGGAGAGGTTTTTTAATAAGCGCTCCTTGACACCCAGACGTCACATGCGAGAGTGTGCGGCGTCAACTATAGATCTAACGGAGCACTTCCAAATAGTGAAGCTTTTAATTCGTGTTTGACTGATTACGATAATCTCAAACTGTCGCAATCGGCTCCATGTTGGAAAACGGCATTTTAGATGAAGGCCGGCAGATTGTACGGTTGTACATTAACGATGCGGTATCCGACGTGCGGTATTAAAGTGTACACTTCGTCTGCCGCGAGCTCGCGCCTGCCGCGGCGCGCGCGGAGCGGCTCCAGTGCGCGGTCCCGTGCGGGGAGCTCGCGCGGCAGGACGCGCCCGCCGGAATCTCCCCCCACTTTTGGTTCTTAATTCGTTCTAAAGTATGTTATGTTATTATTTTATAATTGTTAATGTCTTGCGTAGGGTAAGTGGACGGTTTTGTAAAAAAATATTGTCTTCCGTTACGATGTGCGAGTCCGATGGCAGCTCGGGCGCCGCGGCCCGGCTCCGGTTATGTTTGTGAAGCTGTGGATTGTGATATTTCGACAATAAGACGTGTTTTACGTACGAGAACCTCACAAATGGCAACTTTTTCGCTAATTAAGTATACAATATGTCGCGTACGTTACACTCGAATGGACTGTAAGTACTTAAAGATTATGAAAAGACTAAGTGGACGTGGGAAGTATTAGCCGGCTGGCTAGGCTGGCTGGGCTGGCTGGGCTGGCTGGGCTGGCTGGGCTGGCGGGGGGCAAGCAGCGGCTCGGTGAACATGATGCCTTCGATTAGTATTACGTAAAGTTTTGTATCGCGCCGCTCCGCTCACATACTCGCCTTACGCGCGCCGTCCGCGGCGCCTCGCTCCTTCCGTTACTAGATGTAAATCTTCTCGGCACTCGTTCGCCCGACGAAGAGACGCGGCTCAAATGTAAAAACAAATAACCCCGGTGATTGTGATCCCGGTGCCTTAGACGGTTGACAGAGTATACATGTAAGACAGTCGTCGGAGAGAATATTGGAACTCCTTTCGCGCGTGACGATAATCGGCCCGCGATAACATTCAGATGCTTGTAAATAAGTTAAGATAGAATTTCTACGTGTTTATAGATATAATGTTGATTTTTATACCGTAAAACGAGTATGTGACGGGAGGCGCGTAGCATTTACAGCGCGCCGTGTACAGTGTTGTGTATATATAGTAGTATAGGATAAATGTTGCTAGTTAAGTTACAATAAAATATTAAGGGACATATTGTTCTCGTTTCATTTGTTGCCAACGATAGCATTGACGACCGTACGGCCGCCGGGGAGCCAGTGGCGACTGGCACCCGTGGATATCGGTAACCAGGCGCAGGCGGGCCAGGAGCGCCCGTCGACGTCAATACAGATGCGGTGTTGTCCCTCACTGAGGACTAAATTTTAACTCATCCCAGTACCTTATCCCTATCCTTCGAACTGCAACACGGTTTCCTGTCACTTATAAGGCAGATGTAGGTTCGGAGGGGTGCAGTTTGTCCTACTTTGCGACTCATTTATTGGAAATCGAAATCCCAAACAAAAGGAGGATTACTATGAGCTAAGAAGCATCTATATCTCATCGATCTCCCTAATCGATCAGTAGATAAGACATTCTCAGAATAATCTCCAGTCCCCCGGTGGCATTACGCTGGGGGTAGAGGTTACGTGGGGGGGGGGGGGGTATCCTAGAGAAGGGAGTTCTTTCGATAGAAGTTTTGGTAATTAGGTTGCGTCCCATATGGGGACCTGTTTAAATATAACATGCTCTTATTAGAAGAAAATTTTAATTTTTTTTTTTTATGTGAGAACGGTACCACACGAGCGTATAGGCCACACCCGATTTTAAATGGTCACATCGGCACATTGACATCCACACCTATTCTCGAGCTAGACGGATCCTACCTGAGGTACCTAAGTGCGCTCCTAACCCAGAGGACAGGTGAGCTCGACGACCACATCTCTCCAGTCGAAATACAAGAATTGCTTCACAGCGGTTTGTGAGGGCAGCGGTAGTCGAACTATAGTTATACAGAGGAGACAATAATTTTTTAAATGTCAATTTCATCCATTAAATGAGAGTTACATATCTTAAAAATAACAAACAACAACGTCTATTTCGGCGGGACTGATCAACCAATCGATATCTGCAGAATCTATCATGAGGCAGAAGAGTGCCATCCAAGAGAGTATTATCATCACTGAAGTTTATTATCGTGGTCACTCCGAGCTTTGCGAAGCCGAATCCCTAAATGCGACGTTTGGTTTATAAACACTAATGGCCGACAGTGGGGATCAGATGACTAGAAACTATGACTGGTCACAGTAGATCGCCATTGATCCTCCACTTTGACTGTGGCAAACGCACCTGTCGCTCTACTGTCCGCGCCACGCGTGTAGCTCGCACGCATACGGTGTGCCGCCGTACTGGAACACACCTGTTGTGTTATGCGCCGCACGGGTGGATTGTTTCGGATATTAGCCGCTGCAGTCAATGTGTTAAACCTAACCCTTAATGCCAAAATAATAATATAGCATCAATGAAATATTAAACTATATTATATTATGCATAGCTATAACAAATGTCGCGGCAAATGTTTAGATGTTGGTACGAATTGGGTATATTAGTTTTGCTCTTCATAGATTTATATCGTTTAACAGCTTTATATTATGTATAACAGTTACATATATGTGACTGATTTAATCTCAAAGATGGTATACCCTGCAAATTTGAATTGGTAGGTGGTAGAACTATATTTCGTCCGGGGAAGTACCACCGTTGTCCTCATAATCCGTCGTGAAGCAGTTTTTGTGTTTCGTTTGCAAAGGTGTGGTTGCTGGGCTCACTGACAGCTAGGCGACCATCTTAGTTCACAGGAGAAGTAAGGCATCTATGTACAACTCCAGGCAGAACTTTAATTTTTCTGAGGTTAATGTAACATCCGGTGGTCTGCACGCTCGTTTGCTACTACTCTAAGATAATAAAAAAAAATCTTATTACAACTGTAATGCTATTTAGTAAATAAAAAACAAAAATTGTACTTAAAAATGATATTTATTAAACTTATTTACATTCAATCTCAATACATACTCTTTACGCAACCATGCAGTCACACTATGTCTATGAAAAATTGCAAATCAGTCACTGACAGTCACCTCTTACCAATTGTCCATAATCTATCAGATTCGTTGGACAGTCAAGTATGATCACACTAGATGATTGGCGAATTGTGCAATGTAACTATCTAAATATATCTGTCTCAGTAAGGCGCGTATCTCCGCGAGGGTGAAGGTCCACGCATTCCCGGCCTGTGAACAATACAATCATATCATTTGTATATGTAAAGGTGGTGGAACAGTTCTCGGCTCAATTCCGGTTCAACATTAAACATCTGTGATTTATCTTGGCCAAGACTTCTATCTTATTACAGATGTCAATGGGCAGCACGGACTACTTATCATGAAATAGATTGTATTCCAGTTTGATACTTCTATACTATAAAAATATGCAGTTTGTATGTAATTTTATACATGATATATATGATAAGTAAGGGTCACAAGTAGAAAGTAATAAAACTAATTAATGACCAAGAAGTCGTTAGAACTCTGTGGTTCCACTGAGACAGTATCACTACCACCTTCTAAGTGAGTGTTCATGTCTTAATGTCTACATCTGCATGCAATCTCACTAATACATTTGGAATTGGTTATTGATGTCCATGACCATGACTATTATCATCCCCACTGCAAACTCGCTTGCTATGGTATTTCCATTACATAAAAAAATGCTCTATTATATTATAAATATGTTCTATTTGGGATTGGTTATAGCGTCAAGTGCCCATTTATCAGCATTTTAGCATGTAGAATCTTCATAAAAGTTCTACATACAGAAGCTGTAGTAAACGGATAGCCTGCGAGGTTGTAAGTAATTATAATGGATTACAAATAGGATCAAGCAGGATGAGTAATGAGCTATCAGAAATGTATTGTAGGAGTTACCTTCTGTCATCAAATGTGTCACGGCTGAAGTCTTCATACAATCTGTAGCAATAAAAACATATTTATAAAATGTTAAAAAATTCAAATGTTTTATGCTCTCTAAATGGAACTAGATACTTTTAAAGTTCTGAACTACAGTGTGAATCATGACATTATTAACGAAGTGACGTTGACGGAGTAACTAAAGAGTTGTCGGACTACAAAATGAATGTGAACTCAAAAATGATTGCCGCAAACAGAATGTTACGATTGTGGCGGTACAAAAAAAGATCAAAGGGGAAACCACATCAATGACAAATCAATCTCACCCCCGGGACATTTGCGGTCCGCGCGGGGGACTCCGTCTGCTGAACATAGCATCATACGACGACCTCATGGATCCCATGCCGCTGCGCAGCGGCGGCAGGCTCGGCATCGGCGGCATGGGCTCGCGGCGCAGCGGCGGCGACACGAACTCGCCGCGCGACCGCGACGAGCTGAGCTCCGAGCGCGACGACACCGGGTAGCGCCGCTCGAACAGCTCGCGCGGGGAGTCGAATCGCGCGCGCTCATAGTACCCGTCGTATGGATCCTAAAACGTACAAGGACCATCATGTAGCACCGAACCGACGATGAAAGAACGAATGATTTTAAAGTCACCCTAAGTATGAATTTTACGATCTTTTCCTCGACGCGACCGAGGCGGCCCGTTTAAGGATTCGAAGCATGCATATCGGTCTAGGAGCGGTTTTAAGCAGAGATGATTGTTTTAGTTTTATGACAGAGATTATTTGTAGCATCACCGAACCCATCGGAAGTGTCGGTCCGAGTTAGGTACCGCGGAGGGGCTGTCCACGCTCGGCCTACGTGATGCGGTACGGAACCGGCGGGCGGTAAGACATAAAGAGAACGCGTTACCCCAAATCCTCCCATCATGCGATCGCGAAGGAAGGGCGGCGGCGGCGGCGGGGGGTAGGGGTCGCGGCCGAACGCTCGATCGCGGAAACCGTTGCGGTCGGGGCCCATCGCCTTGGGGCACTCCTTGGACCAGTGGCCGCCACGGCCGCAGCGGTAGCATTGCTCGGGGTCGCCCATGCCGGGCCGCTGGCGCACGCGACTGGTGGACATCTGCACCTTCATGGGCTGACCGTCCACCATCATACCGTTCAGCTCTTTGATCGCTTCGTTCACGTCGCCCGTCGCGTCCAAGTGCACGAAGCCATAGTTACGAACGATATCGCACTCGACGACCGTGCCGTACTTCTGAAACAGCTCGCGGACCTCGGGCGCGCGCGTCTTGTCCGTAAGGTTACCAACGAAAATTTTAGTAGTCGGCGTCGACGGCGCCTTGCGACTCTTGGCCGCTTCTATTTTAATAGCTTGACCATGGACTAGCTCTCCGTTTAAGTTCTGAATGGCTTCGCGGCCGACTTGTTCATTTTCCATGTGCACGAAACCGTAATTTCTGACGATATCGCATTCTACGACCGTACCGAACTTTTCGAACAGCGGCCTGAGATCGGCGTCCGTCGTTTTATCGGTAAGATTCCCGACGAAGATTTTGAAAGTACCGGCGCCCGGCATTTTAGTTTCTGAAACGCATACACAATTTGACGAAATGAGTCAGCAGCGTCCATGATAAAGTTCGGAATACCGACGAAAAACTAGCATTTGAATCTAAACGCACACACCAAATAATCACTTACCTATAATACTTAAAGAAAAACCACCAAAACACTTTATAAACTAAAAATAACACACAGAAATTAGAATTAACTCTTCAGTCTTCACAATGTACTGTTATGTAGGCAACAAAATGGCTTCCGTCCGTTCGCTGCACTTGCTTGAAAACAATATGGCCTCATTACCAAAGACAAATAATGCTGTTAAAAGTTGCTAGCCTTAAAAAATTACGGACTAGAAAAAAAAACTTTTAAGTATAAAATTAATCTATTTTTTTATAAATACACAGTACATACACTATTTGTAAATGTATAATTTGTACCAGGCCTATTTTTTTTTAAGTCGTAATATTACAAATAAAGCGGAAATAAGAATGAGCACACGAATTTTTTCACTCACTCATTATACATAATGCTTGGCAAAATGTCTGGTATGATCTTATTATATAATACTTATTTTTGGTTAATTTGTAATTTAATTATTAATTTAATAAAAAAATCACAAAATCGGTTATTTACTTTTT
>DWKL01002372.1:0-12830 GCA_018249415.1 Phareas burnsi | reverse complement strand
CGAACGGATTTGGTAGCTGGTTTTTTTTTTATGCAAACAGGAAAAATAACCTGACTGCAGGTTATTTTTCCTGTTTGCATAAAAAAAAAAACTCGACTCATTCGATGAAACTACTAGATTTGGAGGAAACAATGACTGATTGGATTAATTAGATGCAAATTGGAAATAAGGCGCTCGAGGCAAGACTCGACCTCGATATTTAGCCGCTCCGGGTAAAAATAATCTTTGGCGCAGGTATATGGTTCCAGAAATGGTATAATGCAATTTTTAACCGCCACTGTAATTTTTATAAGATTTTTCTCTTCGTGCAACCGACCTCAATTTTTCCGCCCTTCATTTTGACCGCTCTGAGCAATTGCCGGACTTGCCATAAGTTGGTCTCAGGCTCAAGGGTTAATACCGTCACGTGCAATTGTGTAAATGACGCTTTGTTACATACTGGTTGGCTTCAGATGGAAATAGTTAACTTATTTGAAAATATATTTCTATATGCGCGCACCGTCACCGATTTTTCATCTATGTCACGGTTACAATCGAATTTGACTAGTAAATTTAATAAGATTGGTATATAATGACTAGTACGACTATACGTGACTATAATGACTAGTACGTGCAGTAAAATGATTCGATGCGTTAAATTTTCTTTATTTGCTTTTTGATTTTATATCTTTTCTTTTTGTTTTTATTCTTCTTTTATTATATTTATTATTTTATTGTTTTTATACACTGATTATATATTTCACCCATACACAGCCAACTATTGACAGTTATCTTAGTGCTGCGTGTACTTAAATCTCAATTGAGGCGCCATAACAATTTCCCACTTTAAAAAGTATCATTTTAAAAACGCCGACAATCACAGCGAGCTTTTTATCGAAATAGTAAGACTCCTTTACCCTTGTACAAAAGTGAATTGACTACTGTTATAAGGGGAAAGAGTTATAGTTAGGAGATCCAGACTAATGGTAAGATTCCGGCCCCTCATCCGGGGTCCGACGTCCAAATCCCGCATTGCATTGCAGAAAATGTATTGTATTTATGTTCTCGGGGTACTGTTGCTCAAGATATCCTGTTCTAAGATATTTAATATTTTCATTGACTTATATATTTCTTAACCTATTAGAAATTAATTATCACTTGCTTTAATGGTGAAGAAAAACGTTTCGAGGAAACTTACACGTCTGAGAATTTTCTGTGTGAAGTGTGCTAACTCGCACTTGGTCAGCGTAGTGGACTATGACCTAACCCTCCTGAGAGGAGACCCGTATTCAGCATTGGAGCAGTAATGGGTTGATGATGATGATGATGATGATGATGATGATGATGATGATAATAGGGGAGAAATAGGTGGGTTTCTATTATCTACCAAACAGGATTTCACAATTTCTGACGAAGATTTGTCTTATACGGAATAAGACCAATCTTCGTCAATACTCCCTTCCTCTCTACTATAATAAATTTGAACATAAAGTTGAAGTAGAGTAGGAGAAAAAAAACATTAAACTCCATGTTCGTGATTTTGCCAAAATAAAATTTATATAGTTACCTTCCATGACAACATTAATTGAGAGAACAAATTCGGAGAAGGATATAATTTTTCTCCAGAAAAGTAATGTTTTAAGACAACTTTGCAGAATTGTTTAATTATTGAATAACGTTGTATTTCTGTGCCAAAGTGAACTTCAAGTGTACCTACTGTACAACTCACTTATCTAATTACCTAATTTTAATTAAAACTTCTGTTGGAATAAATATAAATGAATAGGTATATACCGCAGGGTTCGCAGACTTCATCCCGAAACCAAAAACTCTTTCTAAATTTAAGAAAACCGTAAAAAAGAGAACACGCATTTTGGAAACGTTTTGAAACTAAGTTTTTTGTATATTTTTTCTAGAAAGATGCAGAGATATTGCTATATTCTGTGGTATAATTAAAGCACAGATTTTATATTCACTGTGAATTTTAAAAGCTACCTCTGTTTAAATATTTTAAAATGAAATAAAAGTATTAAAGCAATTAAAATTTTCCATAAGTTTCGTTAGTAAAAGCGAAGTACAAAATATTTCGAATTAAATTTATGAACATAATCCTTTAGGAACGTTTTGAGCATTTAAGTATCAAAGGCAGATACAGTTCACCCGGTAGTAAGTTGTCTACCACCCATGGACTTCATCAACTTGCTGTATCTCTTTTTCCTTCCTTTTGTATGTTGGTTTCCTCGCTATGTTTTTATCATCGACCCGCTCATTTATTAATGTCCCGCTGCTGAGCACAGGTCTCCTCTCAGAATGAGAAGGATTAGGCCATAGTCCACCACGCTGACCAAGTGCGAATTGGTAGACTTCACGCACCTTCGAGAACTTTGCAAAGAACTCTCAGATATGTAGGTTTCTTTACGATGTTTCACTACTGTTAAATCAAGTGGTAATTAATTTCTAATACGCACATAACTTCGAAAAAATCAGGGGTGCGTGCGGGAGTCTGATCCCGGCTTCTCAGAGTGAGAGTCCGCAATCTTACTATCTATCTATCACTGCTGCAAAGTATAATTGGTGATATTAAAATAATTTCTAGCTGTTGAAAATCATAAAAGTACTTATAAACTCACCTGAAAACTCAGTGTTCTGCTTCAGATCTTCTAAGACTTCTGGTTTTAGTTTGCTATTTTGCTTTCCCATTTTGCTTAATATGTTATATATCTCGAAAGAGGACGTCACGTGTATTGCACAACCTTCTCGCCGAACTTAATTAGTCAGATCTTGTGCCCTGAAATATAATATAGAGACGAAGATTTTCGTCACAGATACACATATAGTTAGCCACTTTATTTATGTAACTATGTATATAAGAACGGATACATACACTCAACCCCAATAACTCGGATTCATTTTAAATATTTCATATACTGGATGATGGAAGCGGACAAATAAAAAAAATAAACAAACAAATGAAACGAAAAGCCGCTCGCTTGGGTATCACATGAAATAATGACACACGACATGAGCTATTTTTTATAATTTGTATATTATACATGAATAGGCAAAATGTGAATCATTAAAAATATGTATTCTTAGAAATACAACAGAGATTTATGGGGACATAGTGAATACTTCCATCTATTACAAGTGGTTTCTAATATAGTAGAATATGACGGGTAGAATACGGTTAGGTATAATTGAAGGACACCGCAAAAATTCCTCGATAAACGATGAATACCAACAATATGCAATGTAAACACTTAAAAAACCATTGTTCAGACTTGGGGTTTCACCAGAATTACGCGGTGCGCAGTTTAATTTTTTTTATTACAGTTTAGTCAAGACACGGTAGCAAATACATTTTACAAAAATCAAAGTATACATTCTGCCGAGAGACAAAAGTCCAATGTACGTTTTTTGTTATTTGCAGATGTGTTTCTCATTGTTTGGTGTTAAAATTATATTTATTGCAACAGTATTTATTATACGAGTTTCAATGTCATTTAATTTAATGGCGTTGCAGATAAAGTTTGCAGTTAAAAAGATGGAATTTTTCATCTCTCAGCGCTAACAAAGTTTGTCAACAGTTGTCACCTAAAATTTAATCCGCAGATGTTGCAATAAGCCACTTGCCATTTTTTTCCGAATCCGAAATGGGACTTTCGTGTAGAAAATATAACCGTTCTTTTTAATTCGAAAACCAAATCTGACATTTCAAAATTTCCACAATTGTGTTGCCAGATACAACACAATGTTAGTTGACTAAAACTTATCGAATTTATATTGCCTTAATATCGATTTTATAATATTTGACATAATGTTGTATAATTTAGCGCTTGATTATATTTCATTGATTGATATTTATATTTAATTATTTGTTCTGAAACACTGCCACAAATTGTTTTGTCTCAGAAATTAAAAATGTAATAGTGGCTTATGTTGAAACAGATTCAATAGTTAGGTGACGTCTGCTGTGACATTACACAAATATTATAGTAATACTTATTTAAAAATTCAGAATTAAATTTTTCAGCATATAACTTGTATTGCACTGACAATAAAAATGATCACCTTTATCAATACCACAATTATAGTGAGCGGCCAATTATTTAGAAGGGTTAACAATATTGCGAATGAAAATATCGTTTGAATAAAAAAGCTGGGAATATTCGACTGCTTATTAACTATCACTACCACTTAAATACATCTTAAAATACACCTATACTATGACACGAACTACAGAAATAAATAACACATGTGTAAAAAGAAATTGTGCTCAAAGCTTACAGGGACATCTACTAATTAATACAAATTAAAATCGATTTATATTGAATGTACTAATCATGTTATATCATAATTGGTAACATTTAAGACGACAATAAAGAGGAATGTACGTTTAGTCGTGAATATAAGAAATCTACGTAAGAATTTCATAGCAAAGATAATTCGATTGTGCGAGACAAAGTTACCAACTAGGTCTGCGTATGATTTTTTTCGAATTACATCACAAGAGCGGTGTGTTCCACAATAAGCCAATAAACATGTGAAGAAAATGAGAGACATTGCAATTTTGCAGCGAACTTTTAAAATAGGGTCGCAAACACACTTTGTTTGTCTTGTACTCGAGCTTAAAACTGGGCTGCATAGCTTGTTAGTGTAAGCTCTTTTCCTATTAGTTGTGTTTACCCAGAAGTTCAGCTACCGTGGATCATTTTTATTCGCGTAAATTCGAGAGACTCCGAATGTAGCTCGCCGTAAGATCCCAATGTCTCGTGTTTATCACTTCTAGTATATAACATTAGATTTTCAACGAGACGTCGAAATTTTATTTTGTATTAGTTTGTAGCAGTTATCACTGTTACAGTCGATATACAGTTAAAATATTCGGTATTGTTTATTTTGCGCAATAAATTAGTCTCACGTTATTAAATAGATCTTTGGTAAATAGTACAAGTTAGAGTGCATCTAACCTAATACTAACACATCGTAACATTTTAGAATGAAACAGAATGTTTTCAGTTAGAATTGGCATGTCTACTTTTAAAATTGACATGTCTACGTTCAAAATTGACATGTCTTCGTTAAAAATTGGCATGTCTACGTTTAAAATTTTTACGAAATGGTATTTTGCCCGAAATTTCGTCGCGAAAGTGCTCAAGACAACTAGAAATTGCAGCAATTCGAAATTACACGACGATACAGTAATAAAAGTACTATATATTTATAACATTGAAGTGGTTTTTATATTGGCAACTTTTTCATATATGTAAATTTAATTGATATTATCTTGGAGCATAGTGGTAGAAGAATTACGCAATACTTAGATGGGTGCGTAGAAAGATATAAAGTCTAAGAGAAGCGGCCTTAAGTTGAAATTATTATAGCAGAGTCAGAGATTATACTATGTTTTAGAACGATAGCAACTGACGCATAGGCCTGGGTCGCGCAATAGTCACAGAGGACAAACCAATCATAAAAATAAATAGAAATAAAAACAAAAATTATAATTGACATATATCTTCGAGGAATTGATAAATTTTGTACATTTTATGGGTTCGTTCGTTCTTTTTCTTTAGCGTTTGTTCGTTTACATTTATATGAGTGCGCGTAAGAACAAACCATTCCGAAATGTTGCCACCTCATTCGATGCACACTCCGTTAAAGGCAATGTCTCGGATATTAAAATTTTATTTTTAAGTCCAATTTCGTGATATGTTACACTACACCCTGTCAGCGTGAACATTCAAATCCTAGATGAGTATTATTGATCCCTGTTCTCGTAGTCGATCTACACAATTTATCCAACCTTCCCACATCATCACAATACGCTGAAATATCAACTTGCTTTTCATAAATTTTACTTGTGCTGTTTTTCTGTAGACATTTTATTACATTGTATAAAAATGTTCTTATAACGCCGCTGTAGCAATTCTAAACCGGAATTATGTCGATGGCAAAGATATGCTAGCATTTGAAGTACTTATTCTTATGTTTTTATAATCTTTACCCAAAAAGGGTCTGGTAAGGAGATAACAGTTACAGCGGTCAGAACAGGTTGTCTTAATACATACATACAAAGATATTATATTAGTTATAAATCCGGTAACAAATGCATCAAAAATACAACAAACATTAAAATAAACAAAACAAAAGTTTAACAAGCTGTAAAGTGCATCAAAATACGTAATAAAACTCAGACTTATGTAACTATATGAAATGCAAGTGTGCATTTCTAGAAAAGAAAAATGTAGCGAATGTAAGGATACAAAGACAAAATAGTATGACGACGGTCAAACTTAATTAGAAACTAGACAAACGTACTCAAACGTGGAATGTATTTATTTAATAAAAAGAAACAAGGATAATTTAGTTTCCAGTGCACCGTAATGAGATCAAATTAGGTGGATGCTCATTTTTATTCGCTATTTAATTTTAAAGTCTTATTTATATCTTGTATTTATATATGAAGCTTTTAAGTGAAGACGATTTTATTTACTAGAATTAATCTAGTACAATATCATAATCAACAGCGGTTGGCAATCTAGCACCGTTTTCGTTAATTAATCTACCTTTTAATTGTCAAATTTTAATTAACTCGTTAAAAAAATAAAAACTATTTTAGTTTTCAATTTAATCTATAAATAGTTCCACGTTGTGCGTTTTGACATTGACATGATCGATATTAAAAATCTAAATGTGTGGTGTCGTACATTACTCTCGTGACTGCACTGAAAACTAGGAACATAAATGTCAAAATATTTCGCGACCCAAAACGTGTTTCCTGGCCATCTGAAAACATATATCAAATAATAGCGACATCACATACCTACGATACAAAATTAATACTAACCGCTAACAAATATACAATCATGGGACTAGGGCACACTACAGGAATCGCTTCCTCATTGGTGACAAGGGGTCCGTGAATGCAACGAAACGCCCGATGAAGGTTAGAGTGGTTCGAATTGTTCAATTATTTTAGTAGTTTAAAAAGCTTAACGTAAGAAATAAACTAAACATACTCAATAAACTATTTACACTGAGAACTAGAAGGCACAGTAGTAGAAAAAGGATGTAGAAGACATTGAAAATAATCCGAAATGAGTGATCGTATGGTATGATACCTGTTATACCTAGAAATGGAATTCGGTGTATCTATCAAGGCTCTAAGATCTTTAGTGGAAATAATTTAGTAAAGCTCTCAAATCATAAGAAGGGGGAGGCGGGAGGGCCGATTTTAAACCGAGTCCTGAAACGTGAGTGTTATAGATCCTCGATTATAAGAGAAGAAGTTACATCGATTACATTATGTTTCCCATAGAAGGAATACATAAAATATAATTAAACAGGTATATTATATAAGGGTTATGTTGCCTAAAGTGTGAATGGTACGGACACAATACTTATTTAAATAGAGAAGTGGACATTCCGATAGCGACACGACTATTAATCGACATACAATTTATCAATCATGCAATTCAAAAGATAGGAATGGACATTTTAATTACTTCCAATATTTGAAATATAATTACGAATACGAATACATTGATAATCGCTAAATTAATTTTACTCGATGGTCATGCGGTCTGCTGATGTTCGGAGCGATTTTTGGGCATCGTGGTTATGGATGCAAATTGAATACCCCCTGCCGCGGTACACCGGTATCGATTGAATTCTGAACTGCGGATAGTCGAAAGGTGAGAAGTGGGAATTTTAACAGACCGACGCGCCGACCTGTACGTTCCTACATACGCTCCAAGATGGCAACCATACATACGGGTACGACGGGGTACCGGATCGCATTCGGGCATGTCCGGATGTTTATCAGCGAATGCAACCTGCACTTCAACGGAACGTATCGCGGTCGTCACGTAAACAAGACGTGGATTATCAAGGATACACGTAAACACGACGATCCAATCCGTATGTCGACACGACAACGACGTGACCAAAATAAACACTTCATAACATTGAAGGCGTCTTAGTATGAAATTTTAGACGTACAAAATTACAACGAAATACTTATGGCACGCTGAATTGAAATCAAACCGATTTACGGTATGCACGATATAAATGGGGTAACAAATAAACGTTGTTACGTGATTACACTATTGTTTGTTTTGTTAAAAGTTAGTACAGTGCTGACATGTAACTGAGAGTGTGTCGTCGAGTTACTGTGTGTTAAATGTTAGACGTGTGTGTGGGATTAGGGTGACCGGTGCACGGGCAATAGATCGACCGCTAGCTTAGGGCGCGAGCATCTTAGACAGCTCCTCATCCTGGAGGCATCCTTTGAGGAACTCCTCCTGGGTCAGCTGGCCGTCATTGTTCTCATCCATCTTGGCGAAGATGTTCTTCGCGCGTTCTTCGGCCGAATCAGCCGGCCTGTTGCTCGAGCAAGCTCCCAGCATATCGTAGATCGCCTGCGAATACAATTTGCATAAGTTACGGAAGTATGACTGAAAAATTACGGGTTTCATTGGCGTTCATATGTCATTCTTTATGCGATAATCCGATGTGGCCGCAATACCATAACACAGCAAAAATCAACTTAAAATCAATACAATCCCTTCACCTCCAGCGTTCGAGAGTTTTTTCTTAATAATATTTTTTCGTATTGTTTTCTAATATGTTTTCATAATCTGGGTATTCGTGCCTTATTATTTTTACTGCTTATGACCTTTCTTATCGTCTGATCACAATCTAACCGCGACCCCCTTTTGCACGTGCCCGCAACCACCCTGGAGGTCGCGATCCCGGTTGAACAATGATATATTTTATCGACCTTACATTCGCCAAATAGACGTCACCGTTATAGAAATAGACGACTAAAATTGCGTCAAAATAACAAGGAAGTGTCATAATAAGTATACATTCAAAAAATGATAACATTTTCCATGTAGAATACAGTTCAAATAGTGCAAGGCGGTGAATCCGCCACACCAATGTGTGTCTCGGCAAAGTTAATTTGTAGAGAGCAGTGACTAAGTGTTCGCTTGAGAGCAAGCGGGGCAGCCATTAATGTAGTGCCTCAAAGCGTCCTTTGTCATATCAGCGACTCGACCTCCATTATCGTACACCAATCCGCTGGATCAGCTTATATATTTTCAACGTATCGAACTATTTATTCGATGTATTAAGTCGTCGACGTTTCGTGTGAAGGCCGTACCTGCACGATCTTCGTCATCTCTTGAATATCAATCACACCGTTCCCATCGACATCGTACATGCGGAACGCCCACTTAAGTTTCTCCTCCGGAGTGCCACTAGAAGTCACGTGAATCGCCTGCAGGAATTCCTATAACAAACGTAAACATCTTGTTCACGGTGACTTTCAATTAAAACTTATGCACGCCACGGAAGTCGGTTGTTGAATGAACTCAACACTCAGTATACAATGCAAGCCATCACAAGTTTAATTAAGTTATAGTTTCGCAACATCAGTCACATAATATCATTTGATTAAACATTTCGCCCGCGCATTTACATCTGCCGTTATGCATGCATATACGAATTAAGGTGCTGGCACGCAAAGCTCGCTTAGATATTTTAGCATTTCAATTACACTCTATATATACTACTGATTACCCTAAAGGTTACCTTGAAATCGATGTAACCGTTCTTGTCCATGTCGAATGTGCGGAAGACATGGTCGCAGAATTCCACCGCGTTTCCAGACGGGAAGAACATCTTGTACATGTCGACGAACTTCGCAGGAGTGAGTCTGCCGTTAGGGCAGTCTTGCTGTAAATAACAGAAACGCAAGCATGGCTTATAGCGAAATTTTAATATTACGTATTTATAATACCGTAGTCAATTTTAGCTTTTTGCTTTACCTTGAATCCCTTGTACCACTCCTTGATAGTGGTCTCGTCGTAGGACGTGTGGGTCTTGAGGAAGTCCATATCCTCCTTGGTCAATTTATCTTTGCTGACGAAGCAGCCCATTTTTGCTTTTCTAAAACAAAAGAAAGGGTAGATATAAACTAAATACCGCTGAAAACAAAAAGCATATCTCTAGGAAAAACGATAGAAATGGGCGGTAGGTTCATGCAAAAGAGAGTATTCACCTTTTGCGACAACAAATCCGTAATAACAAAATGTTTGTTACAGCAAACGCAACCGATCATGATAAAAAGGGTAAACAAAATCAGTTTATGTTGAATTTAAAACGAATGTTCTTCTTCATTAATTCTTTTTTAAACTCCTCATTTGAGTCCATGATTTCGATTTAAGATTTAATTCTTTATATAAGACAGTATAGACAGATTCGCATTATAAATTCAACAATATATGTTCGTATAACGAGGTAAATAACGGAAAGATAAGGCCACGCATCAAACTCGCTTATTCATGAACTCCAGTCTCGCTCTACTCATTCTAATGTTGGAAAGATTATGGGTTATAAAATTTGTTATTGGATACAGTATCGGCGGATAAATTTAGTATTTGATGCGACAGAGGCGCCGAGAACTCGGGGGGTGAAAATGTCACGGACGCAACACAGTTAAAGATAAAACGCGGCGCGCACCCTCCGAACGGAGCTCTGCTATGTTCTTAAAATACTCAGTTTGATAACAGTTCTCCTGAAAAATGTACCGGTAACCTAAAAACGATATTGTTGTAGTAACAGTGCTGATTCAACCGACTTGACTGGAGACAAGCAAATGAATACACATTCTATACAATGAGGTGAGCGTTTGACTTCTTAAGATTACAACGTAGCGACATTTCGGTGAGATAAAGATTAAAATTCATCCAGTTGCTTTGCCTTACGTAATAATTGATAGATCTTCAACAATCGCTACATTCGCTTTGATGTAATTGCAACAATTGAATACTAAATCGCACAGCATCAATGAACTTAATCCAGCATTTCCTGTCATTTGCATATGAACCCACGGTCACGTCTAAACATTCTCGAGAGATTCGTAGTCAGTATTTCATCGTAAGCCTATTCATGCATATTTGTGTTCCCATTTATGTTCTGATGTATACATATTCTGATACTGAATTATCCTAGCAAGAATTAATTTATTTCAAACTGGTAACACGTAGTCATTTTTGTCAAACAAATTGTTTTAATGACACACTTTATTTAAGCTAGGGGTGCATTTTGTTTTAATGTTACCGTGGAGTAGCGAACGAATGTGCACAGTACATGCGCGGGAGTGATATAAAGAAAAGTAAGTGTGAGTACAGAACCACGGACAAACTTACTGCAAAGACAAGAACTTTTGTACGCAAATTACGCTCTTTGTACTAAGTTATTATTTCAAATTTGATCTTAAATTTGCTCATTAAATTATGCGATGCGGTAGTATTTTTTTAATATTATTCTGTAGGTTTTGTTTTAAATAGAGCTCATTTTTTGTTTTTTTATGTAAGAAGACTAGCAAACGAACGTGCAGACCACATGATGTTAAGTGATTATTTCAGCCAGTGGACACCGACGTCTTACCCCGAACAGGATTGAAACCCTATCTGAGGTCGTAGATAGATGCATCACTATTGCCGAAGACCAAAATACAAGTGTCCGATGACCATACCTCTCTAACCAAAACACAAGAATTGCTTTGCCGTGGATTGTTAGAGCGGAAATGGTACCTCCCCGTCGAACTATAATTCTACCACAACTCAAATTTATGTCGCACTTGTATGTCCAATATTACGTTCCACTGCTGGTCATGAGTCACCTTATAATTGAAAGAGGCCTAAAGCTTCCTCCACAACGCTGCTTCAATGGAGACTGATGAAATAAAATCATGGGATCGGTCTTAAATTCTAGTTGAAATTATATATATAGTCTGAATTTTAATGAATCATTTACTTTTTTTTTATCTTTGAAGAGTAGCAAACGAGCGTGTAGGTTACCCGATGTTAAGTGGTACCTGCAGCCCATGGACACCCACATCTAACCTCAAATATAACTGAAGTTCTATTTGAGGTCGTACGTAGATGCATCACTACTCCTGAGGACTAAGATGGTCGCCTCGCTGTAAGTGTGCCCGACAACCGCAACTCTCCAACCGAAACACAAAACTGCTTCACGGTGGACTATGAGGGCGGCGGTGGTACTTCCCCGGACGAACTTATAGTTCTACCACCTATCAAACTATCATTTAACTTAATAATCTATAAATATAATGTACATTACCATATCGTTTTATCTTATTAAATGAACCATAGACAAACTATTGTAGTTTGAAAAAACGTGAGCACTTTGTACAAACTCATGATAAATTTAACTAATTGCTGAGTAGCTTGTTAGTAATGAATTGAATACTTTAAAACATCTTACGGGACTATTGAAGTTATAACATTATTTATTAACGTGTAAATTTCCTACCCAATAGAGTAGTTGCAGGGTTATAATAGTTGACAAACTGATTCTCTCACGCCATATTAAAATAAGCCGACCAATTATAGAAGTTCAGAGATGAAAAGCATTGCAGTCCAAATGCAGTTTTATTTTTCTTATCGGACCTTGTTCCAATTATAAGATATGAAGATGAGGGAAATAAATTGAAATGGCATCTATTAATTTACGTGAAGCGAACTGCGGCCGCTTACTTAAAGGAATGATAAACCTCCAGTGATATCAAGAGCGGGGGAGCTTATACTTAATCCTATAAAATAGTGGTCGTAATTGAAAAGAGGATTCTCAATATCACTTATTGCATAACATTTCTACGATCTCCGATAGAGAAATGATTTAATTTATTATCTCTAATAACATTCCTGTTGCGTGATTTCAATTATTTTCAATAGTCTCAATTTTGAAATCTTATACTTATTATGTAGGTTATAAATATAATATTAAAATGACTTATGAGCACCCCGTACAATACT
>DWKL01002371.1:0-12835 GCA_018249415.1 Phareas burnsi | reverse complement strand
CTACCCTACGTCTAGTTCGTTTTTCTTTTTTGTTTACCATATCACGACACACCACACTAACTGTATCTTCACGCACCGAACTTGCACTATTTGCGTTTACATAAGCTAACTCAGTATCGACATCAACATGACGTGCCATTGTAATTAATTAAATATCGGTTATTAGCCTCAACTGATAGCGATAGCGTGGTTTTAATAGTCATCATCATCATCAAGCCATTGATGTCCCACTGCTGCGCACGGTTCTCCTCTCAGATTAAGAAAGGTCAGGCCATAGTCCATCACGCTGGCCAAGCGCGGATAGCTTCACGCACTTTCGGGAACTTTACGAAGAACTCTCAGATGTGCAGGTTTCCTCACAATATATTCCTTCACCGTTTAAGCCAGTGATAATTATTTTAATTTAGTTAGGTTGTAATAGTACAAATATTAAATCAAATGTGGCCGATGATAATATGAACGCACAAAGTGAAGCTCGGTATTGTATTGTAACTCGTGCACAGTTCGGTCAATCAGTCAGTACAATATTTTATATATTTAACACCAAAACATCTCAAAGCTTCTATTCATACTATCTACTTTCATTCTGGATAAGTGGTTCGAATCGTTGAAGTGCGGTTGCGGGTTGTATTGAACACTATCCGTGATCGTTCTTGAAATAACCACTAAGGATGCAGATGCAATCTCAAAGTGTTTGCTTTCAAGTGCCTCGTTATAAGGTTTCCTGGTTTTATTAAACTCCACTTGTTACTTTGTTAGGTTATTGTTAGGAAATCTTATAGTTTCAAGGATAGCGTTGTTGAACAGTAGAAAGTTTGGCCTGTACGTTCGGCCACTGTGGTATTAAGTTTTTCTGTTACTGTTTAGCTTTTACGCTTCTCAGAAGTAACTGACGTCTACATTGTTAGATATCGTTTCTTTTTTTTTTTAAACAAAATATTTGGAGACAGTTTTAGAAAGTTTTCTTCTAGTTTATAGGTTTTCTAGTTTTAGAAGAATATTTTCTAAAGCTGTCTCCAAACACAAACTGTCTCCGAAAAGATGTTATCCTTAAACTGTCTCCTAGAAATCTAAAGAATGTTTTGTGTTATAGTAGCATTACCACGTGTGTCATAAGTTTACGTTTCACTCACACAGTGCGAGATTCGCACTATTTTTATTTATTAATCAAATGTCTTATTTTGTTATGAAAACATATAAAATCCTTAATATGTACCTACATTTTGCCATCGGATTTTACGTCGCAGATTATCTGATACAAGTTTCAGCATTAGTAATAATAATATACTGCAGTTGACTGAAAGAGGTCTTTGATAGTTCTATTAACATATTACCACTACACCTGCTGGTTTCCAAGCCTCAAACCAACCGTATAGTATTCTCTTAGTCTTTATTGATCGATCCTTATTTCATATTCTCGATATATTCAAATATACTTCATGTCCATACGTCAGCAGTATTCAATATTAAGAATTACTTTCTCCGGGCACAACGTTGACGATATACGGACGATGTATGCAATCTATTTGAATATCCATTTCGTTGATTATTTCGGTGTACCGACCATTTCTGTAATAATATTCGTTCATCAAATTCAAAATGACATTAACTATATCGATATTAACTTTTATATCTACGTCGACGTCGTGTAGCTATGTACAATTTTAGGATGGTAATACTGATCACCATCTTAATTTTTTTCCCTGAATATCATTCGTACTTAATTTATTAACGGGCTAGATGATCGAATTGTTTGGTACTAAAATAATACCTGAAATTTATTCAATTTTTAATTATTAATTAATTTATTATTTACTAATTTATTTCTTAATTGCTAATTATTAATCATAATTCATTATTAGTTACTAATTCATTTATTAATGAGTTAAAAATAAAGCATATATAGTACCCGCAGCTTGTGTAGATCGTAAGCAATCTACAAAGGTGAGCTATGTCGGGCGCGGTCAGAAGTTGAATGGGTAACCGGTAGTGGCTAAATTGTATGCGCGTTTTCGTGCTTCGGATAGTACGCGACGCTGTTGGTCCCAGTTGTAACCATTGCATAGCAGTCCTTAAACCTTGTTTAACGTCCTTCTGGGCAGTTTGAAAACATCCGACACGGGTGGGCCACTAACCAGTATTTCCATCAATCCGAATTGGAACAGCATGGTGGATGATGCTCCAAGCCTTACCTACTTGTGGAGAGAAATCCGTTCCCAGCATGGAACATAAAAAGGATTGCAGCCGTTTTCATTTACTAATCTTTAATTGTTACTTGTGGCCACTGTTTCAATTCGACAAAGAAATGGCAGGGGTCCAAAATACACTAATTTCGCCGTAATAGTTGCACTAGGCTCTGTTTGGCTGGCAGCAAAGGACAGCTAACATTAATGAATAGCCTCATTTATACGCAGCAAAAAATATGCTACAAGCAACAATCAAAATTATATTGAATGCTGTCTGCATTATGGCAACAAATCTGCAAACACGAATGTTTTAAGTGAACTTGTTGATAAGTGGCAGAATTATAGATCGTCCGGGGAAGTACTACTGCCGTTTTCATAGTCTGATTATGAGTGCGGTGCTCGTACTTATCCGGACGAACTGTGGTTCTACCACCTTTAGTGTTAACCAAATGTTCGTGGCAAGAATAGTTTCAAGCGTTGCGTATGTTTAAAAACACAATTCTATTCCTTTTTTCACAAGTCAGTGTAGAACATATTTATGTATTGTCTCATATGCATTCTATATGCAATTTGGTGAAATAAAAAAAAATGATTTCATCCGTAACAATCTAAAAATCTGTCACGAATTTATTCCCCGCGTCGTATCCATTAACAATAAAACAGTTACATAGCTCCGACAGAAACTATTACGAACAATAAACTTTGATATATCAGTGCATTCTACGTTGAGACAATGTAGGGTACACAATACCGTATTTATGACTTGTTGGACGCTTTTTAATCTCCTTTTATAGTCAATGTGATGAATAACGCTTTGTAAACTCACAACACTAAAACTCTTTCCATTCTCGGGTCTGCTGGAAGAAATTTCTACTAGAAATAAGTAGAACCTTTGTACAGTATCTTCTCTTTTTAACTTTTTGTTTGTTTTTTTTTCCTTTTATGTGTACATAAATGTTTAAATGAATAAAATAAATAAAACTTTCTACACTCATAACCCCATACTAGGATTCCACGTGTCATGGGTGCCATGGATGGTACTTACAAAGATGAGTACTTAAACACCTAGACAGTGATCACTGCCTATAGTCTATGGGGCATCTATTATCAACCCTAAATAGGATTAGAGCCCTATCCTAGGTGAGCCACAAATATTCAGCTACCCCTAAAGACTAAATTGGAACGCGTTGTGTAAGTGTATCTCTCTCACTATACCCTTCAAATCAGAACACAGTAGCGTTTAACACTGCTGTTATAGCAAAAATACTACCGTCTTTAAGATAAAATGCCGTAACGTACCAAAACCACTTACAGTAATATCCAAAAAAGATATTTTAAAAAAAATACTGTCACTTAATAACTAACCCTCGAGACCCGAATCCCAACCCCCTCCCCCTCCTCTTTGGTGCATTAGTTCTGTAGGGCATGAGAGGCCGGTAGGGCTGGAAGCTCCACTTTCGTTTGGTTCGTTCGTGACCATTTAACATCAGGTAGGCTGCACGCATTTAATACTGTAAAGATACAAATTCATCATATTAAACAAAGTGCCTATCTAAGTGAGGTAGTGTTTGTAAAATTATGCAATCAAACGTACCGACTTACACTTAATAAGTATTTTTTTTGTCCAAGACCCCACCGCACCAGAAACGAAAAACTTCAGAGTTGTCAGATCTGAGTGCGGTGTGATATATCAAAACTTTGCTTTGTATTCGTCTTTATTAGCCGCATAAAGCTCTTACAGAATTCCCAAATTCCCCTACTATTGCTCCGTGTAATATTTCTCCTTTATCCAGATATTGTTGCTAAGCATCTTTCTCTTGTGTGACAGTCTTGTGGCATTGACCTTTGCAAAGGTTTTTAAACTTAAGATTTATTTATTATATTTGTATTTTATATGCCTTTATATTCATATACCTCGCTAATGAAGAAAGTCTTATTAAGAAGGAACTGTAACAATTTTACAATTCTATAAAAAAAAGTTACTATAAAGTTTAGTAGGTTAGCAAATAGGTAGGTCGCACATACCTATGATTTTTCGAAGTTATGTGCGTATCGGAAATTAATTATCCCTTGATTTAACGGTGAAGGAAAACATCGCGAGGAAACCTACACGTCTGAGCGTTCCTTATAAAGTTTTTGAAGGTGTGTGACGTCTACCAATCCGCACTTGGCCAGCGTGGTGGCACTATGGCCTGACCCTCCTCATTCCGACAGGAGACCCGTGCCCAGTAGTGGGACATAATGGGTTGATGATGATTGTAATTAGTAATGGCCACATTTTTTCATACAACACCATAATCCAACAATCCTATGGATTGATTACCCAACGGTTGGTTCAGATATATTTTATCTTCACTCAAGATATAAGACTAACTTGTGAAATACGATAACATTGAAGGTGAAGTTGTTAATTCTAATTAAAGTTCTCTGTCTCACTCTAAGCATAGACCGAGATAAATCTATTTAGACGTAATCTAATACGCGTCTTTGTATCTCTTCTTTCATACGTTAAAGTGACAATTAATTTCTAATACAGTGAAGGTCATTTATTCATTAGTAAACAAACACGTTAGAACCTAGATCTTTAGTATTGATAAAAACGACAAAAATACGTAATAAACACATACATAAAACAATATACAGTATTAATTTTTTTGTTCAGTAGTTTATTTCCAATACGCATGTGACTTCGAAATATTAGAGATACGATTTAAGTCTTGCGTTTAAGCTAAATATTATATTTTAAAAGCTTTATTGGCAAGATTTATTTCGATCTCTCTGCGGTTTCCATGCCGGACTGAGGAGTACAGGGTTCGACCCCGATTAGGCGGAGACATCAAAATTATGAATGTAGATTTCTATTCTGGATATGAACATTAGTCATTATATACGTTCATGACACAAAACCGCGAATCCTAATTTAGGGCTATAACTGTAGAATGTGTTATAGTTTTTCTTTTGTTTCTACCTAAAACACTCAGTAGGTCAAGGGGCTTTATTGACACACATACAGCATGATCACACATAGCAAATGAGAAGGCAAACAATGCATTCGTTGGCGATGAACATTTCAGGTGGAGTTTGCAATCAAACCGATATTTGCATCCCCACGAGAAAACGTAAGTGCATGATGTATGATTCTTCGAATTTCATAAATATTATAAATATTCACGTTTTTTGTTGAAAGAAATTTAGCTAGTACCCACTTCAGGTTCTTAAACTGTTAAACAATTAATTTCGAAATTGAACAATTAAATTGATTGTACTTGAAAGTGTTAGCAAAAGTAAAATTTTCTAAATAATTAATTTATTATTACGGAGGCAATATCAAAATAAGAAAAACGGATTTCTTTTGTTTTTGAGTAAAATAGCTGAAATGGCGAATAGAATGGCGGGCAGCGAATAGTTTTAACATAAAAAGGCGCCCGTTAACGTTTTATAGTTCAAAACGTAAAAACGTACAGAAGTATATTTTTATATAAACGTATGACGACATGTTCTCACAGTTCCAGTAATTGGAAAATTCATGAAATCATAAAAACAATGAATTGCCGCCCTTAAGGACTGTCGTAAACATCGTACGTCAACGAAATGTATGTAGGTATGTTTATACGTTTCTTGCCCTTAGAATGTGAACATTTGTAAGCATATATCTACATAATGTAAGTAAGGGTGGGCGTTAAATGGACTGAATTTGTGTGTGTATGGTCGGCAATTTTTTTTTATTTAATTCTTAACAACATGGGAGTTGGAAGACAAGTAAACTCGACATTCTTCGAGAAGTTGGATATATAAGTCTATACGTAAATATCTAAAGTTATCGTAAATTTTTTTAATATTTATTTTATTCATCGTCATCATCATCAACCATTTAATGTCCCATCACTGGGCACGGGTCTCCTCTCAGAATGAAAAGGGTCAAGCCGTAGTCCACCACGCTGGCCAAATGCGGATTGGTAGACTTCACACAACTTCAAGAACTTTATAAACAACCCTTAGATGTGTAGGTTTCCCCACGATGTTTTCCTTCACGTTAAAGCAAGTGATAATTAATGTCTAATACGCACATAATTTTGAAAAATCAGAGGTTTATGGGGGATTCGAACCCCGGACCCCCAGTGTGAGAGTCCGGAATCTTAACCACTAAGTTATCACTACTTCTATTATTATTTTTTTTAATGGAGACAAATAAAACGTATAGCGCGTGAAAGATAATATGCTGAAAATAAAGAAGTGTGTTCGTACTCATACACGTACTTAAGAAGTTATACTTACACCTTCGGCTAATAAATATTTCTGAGGTGGTTCGCTGAGTGACTGTCGATTTGTATTGCTCACTAATTAATAATATCATTATTAACAATCTTTTAGTAATTCAGTAGCATTTTTTTTAATTTGGCCATTAGCAGCAATGTTACTTGACGTACATTATGTGTTACAGTAATATTGCACATTGTTAGAATGTATGTAACACACAATAAGTGTATAAAATATGTAACACACAAAAATAATTTTTGTGTGTTATATATTGCAAGGAAAAATTTGAATTTTTATCACTTCGATTATACTACGTACAGTCTACAATATAAACTCAGTGGGTCTAATAAAATTATGTTCGTTATAATTATAATCACTTATTAACAGCGGTTTCGGTCGTGCGCATTTAAATGAGATTTTAAATTGATTCTTCTGATCCGCACCCCATTAATCCGCGGTTTACGCTTTCACGCCCCACTGATTGTGATCCGATTTTAATTTACAATGAGTGTGATGAGATTTATCTTCGGACTATACAAATATGTGGAATGTGTAATGTGGAATAGGCGGTGATAATGGATGAGATTTCGGCCTCTCACACTGGGAGGTTTGGGTTCGAATCCCGCAGCCATCTCTGATTTTTCGAAGTTATGTGCGTATTATAAATAAATTATCACTTGCTTTAACGGCGAAGGAAAACATCGTGAGGAAACCTACACCCCTGTGTGTTCTTTGTCAATTTCTCGAAGGTCTGTGCGATCTACCAATCCACAGTCGACCAGCGTGGTGGACTATGGCCTAAGCTGTGTCATTCGGAAAAGAAACTCGTGTCTAAGGACATTAATGATGGTGATATGGGAGCCGTTTTCACGGGTATTTTATTTTAGGTACATTTGTGTAAGAATTTTTGAAAATGTTTTTTTAATTGTATAGTATAAGTATCCCAGATTTAAAAAAAAAGGTAAATATTATTGTATTATCCAGTTGTGTTAGATTGAATATACATCAGTACTATTTCCTTTTTTTTTATGTGAGAAAAGTAGCAAACGATCGTGCAGACCACCTGATGTTGAATGGTCACTGTATGCCATGGACATCCACATCTAACCTCAAACAGATCTGAAATCCTATTTGAAGTCCTATGTAGATGCATAACACTGCTGAGGCCTAATATGGTTGCCTCACTATAAGAGTCCCAGACAACCGCACTCTCCAACTGAAACACAAAAATTGCTTCACGGCGGATTCTGAGAGCGGAGGTGGTATCTCAGCGAAAGGACTATAGTTCTACCACCTATTAAATATCCTGTCCAATAAACAATGTTTTCCGATTTCATTTCCGTGTTTATACCTATATATAAAAAACACTGTAACAATAGATTTATATCCAGAATTTCCATTCGAAACCCAAAATGTTCCCAACATATCTCACGAAATAGTGTTTCCTAAATCGCGTAATCCCATGTCGACGTGAAATAATCCGCAGAAAATCAACTATATATCAGCTTTCGGATACCTGTGTTATAGTACACAACGAAAGACATCCTGTGCTCTAGTTACTGTGACGAGAATTTAGTATATAACTCTTGCTGATCTATCAAATAATATGAGCACTCGGTTTCTATGCTCATAACCTCATAGTAGGTGTATCACCCTGACATCCTGCGTCATGGGTGCAGTGGACATTTCCAAAATGAGTACACAACCACCCAGACTCCGAACAGAATCTATGTTCATCGTTGACATAAGATTCTAAGCTAATATTACAGCGAGTTTTATACATTTTACTTTTTGAACGGGTACTAACTATTTGCGGTTTTTGTTTACTTGCCGATATTTCGACCCAGTTACATGGATCGTGGTCGCGGCAAAACTGATAATTGTTTCACCGTTATCACGATCCATGCAATCGGGTCGAAATATCGGTGATTAAAAAAAACTCACGTAGATATCTGCCTGGCGTGTAATGAAACCCGGAACCCTCTGTTTGTCAGACTGATATTGATAGCGTTACGCCGCGCGGATCATCAAACCCAAGTGTATTTCGAAAAAAACAATGATTTATTGTTAGCTGTTATCTGCACGCCGAGAACAAGCAATGAGCTTTATTGTAAGATGTTATCTCTAAGCATGAGTTTATTTAAGAACAGAGTGAAAGTGATTCGTTAAGCCATAATAGGTAGTAGAATTATAATTCGATCGGTGAGGTACCACCGCCGCTCTCACGATCCGCCTCACGGCGTCCAAGCAAGACACGTAAATAGCTGTGAATGTAGCTTAGCTTAGCTTATAGCTGAAAGGTATTATTGTGTTTCGTTGGGACAGATGTGGTTGTCGGGTATACTTATAAGCAACGCGACCTTCTTCTTCTCTTATCTTAGTTCTCAGGAGTAGTGATGTATCTAGATACGACCTCAGGCCTCAGACATGTTTGCGGTTAAATGTGGGTATCCATGCGCTGCAGTGACCATTTGATATCACTTGGCCTGCATGCTTGTTTACGACTCTTCGGACATGGAAAAATATATACTTTTCTTCGCGTTTACAATGTTACGTGTGTTTTCTGTTAGGTATTTTTAAGAGTTTTAATGTTGTTACGAAATAACAAGAGGAACTTTCATATTTTTTTTTTCAAAAATTATTTCAATTTACCTATGTGTACATATATCGATACATATTATTTTTACTTTATATATTTTATGTTATACTTCACCAACCATTTTATTATTTCCAACTTATCTGTCCAAACAGCTTGGACGTAAGTAGCCCCTAATCCTATGTCAACGTTGTATAATCTGGTTAAAGTCATCTCAATGTTAACTCTCGGATTACCTGTATTATTCCTCAGATACCTGACGGGGGTCCGACCTTTATCAGCCACATATGACATGTCACCAACGGTTGTGTCAACAGAGACAATGATTATACGGATGTTCAACTATTTTTTTATTATATAAGTAGTGTGTCTATAGAGAAGAATGTGTGTTTTATCATGCTATCCATAAACTATATCTATTGTTTTACTGGCTGCAACTTTTTTTTGGCCCACTGCTGAGCGTGGGTCGCTTTACAGCGGACGAGGCCTGAAAGGTATGCCACCACGCTGCTACATTAAAGATTGGTGGAGATATGGGTTAGTGGCCAACCCGTGTCGGATGTTTTCAAGTGATATGAACGCTGATATGTTTGAGTATTGGCTATCTGTTCGTCGGGACGAGAACCGAAATTCGATAACTGACTGATTTACACCTATACGTATAAGTCAAGATAACACATTATTGTGTAGTGATATTTTTTGACTCATTTCTAAGTTACATTTTTACATGTATATTTAATCTTAAAACGTAGTTTATTTATATATATATACATATATAAATCATAGACAATTAGACATCAAAAAGATCAACGACTCTTTGATGAACTAATCTCCTACATTAGTTCGGTCACGTGCTGAAATGTGCTGAAAACTAATCCAGAGAGCATTGGCGTAATAAAAAGTCGTTGCGTATTCGAACCGTTGATAGAGTTGTTACATGACTTGAATTTTATATCTTAACCTCTAGGTACTACAATAAAATAATCAAGATGTTTTGTCATTAAGATGTGGATAAGTAGTGCTACTATTTGTTCATCAACATCATCGTCGTCATCATCATCGTCATCGTCATCATTATCATCATCAACATCACCATCATCATCATCATCATTATCATCATCGTCGTCATCAACATCATCAATCCACCACTGTTCCGCGGCTGGGCACGGCTCTCCTCTGTCAATGAGAAGGGTTAGACCGTTGTCCACCAAGCTGGCTAAGTGCAGATTGGTAAACTTCACGCACCTTCGAGAACTTTACAAATAATTTACAGATGTGTTGGTTTTTTCAGAATGTATTCCTTCGCCTCTGAAGCGAGTGATAATTAACTTAATACGTAGATTACCTCGAAAAGTCAGAGGTGCGTGGGAGATTCAATATCCAGAATATTTACTATCTATTATTTGATGATCATATGCGATCATCAAATATTGTAAATAGAAATAGCAATCGAGTATGCAATATACCTCAATGAGTGAGCGTGGTAAGTGACCACAACCGCTAACCATCAACCCCAAATAAGACTAAAAGTTTACTAGAGATAGCATCGAGACGTTACAAATTAGTCTCCGCGTTAGTACTAAAAAATATCAACCCTTGATGATTAACTTGGAACGCCTAGTGTTCGTGTCTCTCTTTACCACCGCTCAGATGTTTGTCCTCCGCGTTGTCATTTCAAATCAAAACATCACAGCATTCAACATTCTTGGTATAGGGTGGAAATAAGAACATTTTTACCACCTTTAAATGTAGTATTTATACGACAATAGTTTTATGTCGTAAAGTTCGTACCAAGCGTTCCACGATTGTCCACAGCTACGTTTATCCGCCAGCAATAGTGCAACATAATTAAGTTTTCTTCAAGTTTCTCATAGTTGTAGCAAGTGATGGAACAACTCCACTCCAACTCAACTTTACTCCACCATAGTCAGATGGTTTTTGGAAATATATCGTTTGTTTTATTTTCGAAACTTGATCGTTAGTAACCAAATTACTGGGAAGTAGAATCCGCGCGAAGCTTCCAAAAAGGTGTTGCAATTTATGCGATCATAACAATCGCATCGTAAATTCTCGTATTTTTGCGAAACACTAGCTTCTGTTCAATTTACGCGAAGTAATCCGAACGGAAAATTTCACACTTTTAGATTGAACGGTAGAAGCTGGCAACAGGACCTCGACTTTGATGATGATAATACTGAGAATCTATTGACAAGACAAATGATTACGAAGTTATGACGACGTTGATATTGGATTCCTAGAAGTACGGATTCACGATACTTTTTTTTATGTTTGAAGAGTAGCAAACGAGCGTGCAGGCCATCTGACGTTAATTGGTCACTGCAGTCCACCAACATCTTAAATATCTGAGGTCGTACATTCGCGTTGATACTCCTGAGGATTAAGATGGTCGCCTCTATTTAAGTTTACACGGCAACCGCACCTCAACAACCGTAACACGAGAATTGCTTCGGGCGGATTGTGAGGGCGGAGATTGTATTTTCCCGGACGAACTAGTTCTACCACCTATCAAATGCTCTACAATAGTAGAATATATGGAGGCTATGCCACCTCTGAGTCTCTACCTAGTGGTGAGCTAGTGTCAGTAGTTTTAGTGAGATAAAGGGCGAACAAAGAATAACTCTATATTTTATTTTATATACATCCTGTGGCCGCATACTTTTCATTTAAAGAGGTTCCAAGATATAGGATGGAACTATCGATATATCCCTTGAGTGATATTTCTTAAGTTTTATTCACGGCATATATTCTGGTTCTCATCTCACCTGTCTAAACTTGTGAAGAAAAATATCAGTAGGAATTCTACATGCCTGAAAGTTCCTTGTAATGTTCTCAAAATGTACGATGTCTTATGTAAACTGCAGATAGTGCAAAGTTCGGTGCGTAAAGATACAGTTAGTGTGGTGTGTCGTGATATGATAAACAAAAAAGAAAAACGTACTAGACGTACCGTAGATAGACTAAACTACCACTAGTGTCTGTCAATAGTTTCTCCCCACTACCACAGTTTCGCCGTGACCACGATCCATGCAACGTAATTAAAATGTTTAATTTCCGCGATAATATTAGCTTCAAATCTTATGTACGAAGTTTGCCAATCCACACTTGGTAGTGTGGTAAACTTAGCCGAAACCTTTCTTCTTAGAGGAAACCCTCGTCCAGCAGTGAAATGATAATGGATTGATATTGTTCTTGCTTTATCTTATTTAGTGTTATTGAGCATATGAACAATTCGTTCCCTGTTTTATCCTATTTACATCGTGTCAGTCTATTAATAATCTTCATTCTGCGTTATATAAATGAATCTGCCTGTGACACCTGCATTAGATATTATCATTTCCATGGGGCCCTGTTGATTAATTGTATCGTTGTTACACAGGATTTTGCTCGTCAGGACGACTAAGCAATGTTTTCCTTCATTAAACAGAAATAAACACTGACATTATTTGTCTGTTTTGTTTTTACATAATAGAGTTGCCATACTCGAACTGGACGAACAATTTAATGGTGACTGCTCATTGTTGTCTACACATTACGTAGCTTAATTTGGAAATTTAGGTGAGACATGCAGATTAAATAGGTGGTAGAACAATCGTTCGTCTGGGGAAGTGCCACCGCCGCCCTCACAATCCGCCGTAAAGCAGTTGTAGTGTTTTGGTTGGAGAGGTGCGGTTGCCGGGCACACATAGCGAGTCGACCATCTTAGTCCTCAGGAGTAGAGACGCATCCATATACAACCTCAAACGGAACTTCGGTTTTGTTTGAGGTTGGATGTGGG
>DWKL01002370.1:0-12835 GCA_018249415.1 Phareas burnsi | reverse complement strand
GAAAGAGTATGAGATATCAAAAATAAAGATAATAGAACACTTTCTAATAGTGAAACATTTAATTCGTATTTTATTATTACGAAAACCTCAAAATGTAGAAATTTGGGTGTTGGATAACGGCATTTTATCTTAAGAACGGCAGTGCTGTTCTGGTTTGAAGATTGTGGTAAGGAAGAAATGGACCCGAAACGGTCCAACTTAATCCTCAACGTTTAGCAACGCATCTGTAGCCGAGCTTAATTACGACTTCAATTCTGTTTGGTGTTGATTACGGATGTGCTTAAGCGGCAGTGACCATTTACTATCGGTAAGTGGACTGTATGGTTGACTTATATGTATTTAAAAAAACAATGAGAAACCCATTAATTCGTAAGTGCCATGGACAAACACAAAGGCAAGTACCCAAACGCCCAGACACGAACCAAATCTAAATTCATCAGTACGTCTTCCCGGCCGGAGATTGAAACCGGAACAGTCGTGCCACATCAACATCAACAAACTGTTGCGACTTCGTAAGGTATTAAGTTTTATAAAATAAATTAACATAAACATATAATTTATATTACATTCACCATTATAATTAATATAAATAACAATTTAAATAACTGATAATCTTCTTGAAATATTTTTATATTTGTTAATACAATTAATTTTCAATTGCATTTTATATTAATTAATAAAAAGTATATCTCTGTAATAGTATCTGGATTATTTCGCCAGTGTTAATAAAATATAATTACCGTGCAAAAGTTTTGATTCATGGTCTATATTAGGAGTACGCATCACTACAGATAAATATTCCACTTAAAAGTCAAATATGATAAAAAAATTGTATTAAGTTTTACAAGATATTATCTATTTGAATATTGCAAGTTTTGCTGTAAGTATTCCGTTAATACACTTGATAAAATATCACAGTATAGAAAGTAAATTCAAAAACGGTTACATTCCGTACGTTAAATGAGTACAGATTATTAAACTTTAGAATTTAAAATATTGGAGCTATATGTTAAAAGTACACAGTAAAATCAGATATCACAGTTAAAAACGCACGATGGAAAAGATTTAAACTCCGAACACGTAAGAAGAGCACAGATTAAAAAATCGAATAAATAATATAAAAACCGTCTGTTCCTAACATCCGCTATTGAACAACTGGCTGAAAACTTATTTATCACTTGTTTGAAAAATGTTTTTCGAAGTGAGTCATAAAACGGATGTATTTAGCGCTCAATGATCAAAACAAGGAAAAACAATAAACTTCAGTCGGCAAGCTGAGTAAGAAAATCGGAATTTTCTTCTACTATCGAAACAGTTTTTTGTTGTTTCTAGCGTAAATGCGGTTTTCGTGAAATGCTCTAAATGTGTTGAATTTCCACACATCAAAATATACATTAAATGAATTTTTAAAATTTGAATTTGTCTCTATTTTCTTTTTTTAAAATAAAAAAGCATCAAGTGCGGTTATCCGATAATTATTCAGTTTTTTCTATTTTTACATATAATTATAATACGATAAAGAAGTTATGAAGGCATTATATCTTACTAATATAGTTTGACTTATCTGTTCAATATTTATAATATTATAATAAGACCACAACAATAACAAGAAAGTAATACTTTAAATAATGAATGCTATTTCGCAAATGTAATCATTCTACTAAAAAATAATTTAATTATAATACGAACAGTACTCGTGTATACACTTTATGTTACTTAAAAGATCTTTTGTAATTCAACATGATTTTGGTAATGAATAAATGAATAAATGAATTAATTAATTAATAGGTGTGGCTAGTGTCTTCGGAATCGAACTATGAAGAGTCCAGACACTCTAGAATTTCATACTTATATTCACCAACAGAAGCCGGCTTATTAATATCAATACTGCTTTTATCTGTTAAGGGTTTAATGAACTTGGTTTGACGATGGCGACCTAGACGGTTGCCATTGACAAAGAGCTGCGACCGCCCAAAATAACTGACCTAGAAGGCCAGGAGTATTTTCAAACACCTCACACGCTTGCTGTGTGTTCATTATAACTCTTGTTTTCAAAGGATCTTAATCAAAAGA
The DNA here is from genome assembly GCA_018249415.1 of Phareas burnsi. Classification (NCBI taxonomy): domain Eukaryota; kingdom Metazoa; phylum Arthropoda; class Insecta; order Lepidoptera; family Hesperiidae; genus Phareas; species Phareas burnsi. Next base: position 10,762 of record DWKL01002370.1, on the reverse strand, counting down.
TGCAACCCCATGGTGATAGCAGCGAAGCACAAGCTTCGCGAATCTTATTTTTACAAAGAAATGAAATTCGCCGATCAAAACTCGTGTTTTTATACGTATGGGTATTCACGATAGGTGTTTTTTAAAATGTCGATATCTTTATATAGTTAGGTACATAAAATTAAAAATCTTAAAGATTGTATTATCAATGTCAATTTGATATTAATATTGTCAAAGTTAATTTATTGCTAATGTTGTCGGTATCGTTGTCAATTTGATAGATATACAAATATATAAAATTAAGTTTGTGTAAAAACTGGGATAGTCCATTGGTAAGATTCCGTCCTCTCACGTTGGGAATCCGGGGTTCAAATCCTGTATTTTTCACCTTTGATTTTTCAAAGTTATGTGCGAATTAGAAATTAATTATTACTTGCTTTAACGGTGAAGAGAAACAACAGTGACCCATCTATGTTCGACAGATAGGACTTCAGTCCTATTTAAGGTAAGATGTAGTGTCCATGGCCCAAAGTGACCGCTTAATATCAAGTGGCTTACTCGCTCGTTTGCAAACACAATAAAATTAGACTTAAAATATCAAGAACAGGTCAAAAGAAGTTATATCATTTTATGTCAATATGTATGCTCTTTTAATAAGAAGAATAAGAAGATATCAAACAGCCTCGGCCACTAAGCAATACCCGAATCAATGATCAAAACCAATTGCATCAATGAGGCGAGAAAATTGAGAGCCTTGATCAAAATTGAATCTAGACAGAGCCGGTGAAATCGAAATTCAATCAATGTTGGTAAAAAAATTGACGCACTGTATGTTCATACTGATTTGCCCTCACCTGGTTAAAAATCAGTCCCATGGAACTACGTATAGATAGCCTAGTGGTTGAGTTCCCGACCACTCATGATGGGTGTCCGGGGTTCGAATCTCGCACACACCTCTAATTTTTCGAAGTTATGTGTGTGAAGGAAAACGTCGTAAACTACATCTCTGAGTTCTTTGTAAAGTTCTCTAAGATGTGTGAAGGTTACCGATCCGCACTTGGCCAGCGTGATGGAATATGGCCTAACCCTTCTCATTTTAAGAGGAGACTCGTGCCAAGCATTGGGGCATTAATGGGATGATGACGATAATGATAATGGAAGCAATTATAAAATAGTTTTCCTTCACAATGACAAGACCTTTGAGATTATATTTAATCTGTAGTTTTTTATAGCATAGAAATAGCAAATGAGAATGCAATCCACTCTTTTATGTAAGAACAGTAGCAAACGAGCCTTCATACCACCTGATGTTAAGTGGTCACTGTAGCCCATGGGCGTTCACATATATCGAAAGATAATTTTCCATCCACGTGAACTGGACTCGTGGAGGTCCTCAACGGTTTGGTTAGCGCGATTTTTGTACCGTGTATGTGCAAGATATAAATTGAACTTCCTCCTGAAGTATTCCCGGTGCGCTATGACATGGGATTTTAAAAAAAAGATGCATAAAGAGCTCTGCTTCAAAGCCAGAGATACATAGCGACTCCCCTGGTGGTGCAAATGACCATAGATAACAGTAACTTTTACATCTACTTTTAACATCAGGTTACCCGTCGACTTATCCCTTGGTTAAGATAAAAAAAAGAAAATATCAAGGACACCCATAACTAATGTAGATGCTTTACTATTCTTGCGGACTGAGGTGATGGTAGTCTCACTTAGCCTTAAGTGTACCTGGTAACCACATCTCCAATCGAAACACAAATTGCTTCACCGCGGATTATGAGGGCGACGGTGTACCTCCTGAACGTACTATAGTTCTACCACGTAATGACAAGTGTCACTATCGCACTGTCAAATATAATCAACTTCAAATAGGATTCATGGTCTACTAGGTGGGTCGCAGATGTATTGCTAAACCTAAGGAATAACTTGGATGTCCTTACATTCTAATCAGACCACAATAGAGCTTAATAGCCCCACACTAAGGTACCCTGTGCTGTAGAAGCCACGGACACATACAAGACGAGTACGCAAACACCCAGACTCAGAACATAGATCTAAATTCATCATATAGATATCTTTCTGATCGCATATCGAACCTGGAATCCTCTGCATATCAGACCGGTGTGGTGAACCCTGCGCTACGTGGGTCACAAGAAACAACACTTAAGATATTTAAGAACAATATTATTAAAAAAAATGCATCATTTAGCAAAGGAATTATTTTACAAAGAGCCTTATTAACCAGAGTCATATTAACCTTGGGAGATTGTTTACTTAGTTCGTCTTAATGGTTATTTTCTGAGATAAGAGATATATTCCCAGATAAATAAATCAAGGAAATCAGTACTTCAAAAGACAGGTGTGAACAGCCATAGCACAGGCCTAGTCCAAAGGCGCGTGCTATTAAAGAAAATAGCTTACTTTACTTCCAGGATGATGTGTGTGGATTTGTGTGTCCATGGCACCCAGGACACAAGGAATCCAGGTATGGGAATAATAAATGTACTTAGGGCAATAGAAACCGAAAAAAGGTTCTATATGCATTTCCTCCATTTCGAATTAAGTTAATTAAGACCCCATAAATAATTTTACCCCTTAAACTTGAACACTGCAGTGCTACAGTACGAAGGCAATATAGTTGTGGTGTGTTGTAAAATAAAAAGGTGGGAATGGCACTTTAACAGGACTTACAGAACAGTATTTTTTTAATGATATTTTAATTAATATTATACTATTATTAGGAAATATGAATAATCCGGAGAAATTTACCTTCTTAAGAATGTACGAAGATAATGAGAGTTCCACGATACGAACATTATCCCCCATCCCTCCCCTAGGCGTAGTCCTGCCTAGTATGAGGGGCTAGGAGGGTAGAACGTCCCAGTACGTAGGAAACTCTTTCTTAACTAATCTGACTACATATTTTGAACTCATTTTCTTCATTATTGATCCAATTACACGGTTGTCGTTCTGATTTACATTATACATTATTACATTATCTGATTTACATTATACATTATTTTGGTACAGTTGTCGTTATGATTTAAATTATACAGCAGGCTCTTAGACTATGAATGTCGTTTTCCATTAACACGCGGAAGAATACGCATCGAACGCGCTGAAAACATTCGTCATCCTGTGCCAATATGTTCCCCACCCAGGGCGCCATTCAGAAGCATAGGAACTATTTTGGGACGTGTTTAAGGCCGCTGTTTCAACCTAGCTTTAATGTTTATAAGACTGACTTTGACTCCCGAGTTTCCTCATATAAACACAACATTCCTACATACTTTCTGTGAAAAGTCGCTCGTGTCACTCCTTTTAAAATCATCTATAAATACTTTCAAAGCTGTTCCGCCAATCAAAGACCAGTCAGGAGTAAAAAGGCAGACTTCAATTACAGGTTATACATTTTAGTATTATTCAATTTGATAGGTGGTAGAACTGGGAAGGTACAACCGCCGCCCCCACAATCCTCCGAAGGTATTCTTGTCGGTTGGGGAGGAATGGTTGTCGGGTACACTTACAGCGAGGCGGCCATCTTCCTTGGAAATATTGACGCGTCCACGTTAAGACCTCAGATCATCATTCCTGTTTGATGTGGGTGTAAAAAAAAATACAAAGCTTTTTTATATTTAAAGCTCAGTAAATGAAAATAATTTTGAAATCATAGGTAGTTGGAATAATAATGTTTAATCCATTCAAGGATGCTAGAATTTTTCGTGATTTGACTCCGGAAGCACCACCACCTTTCTTATTTTTGGTTTATAAAAGCAATGCTGAAAGCTACTGTATTTTGACAGAAATACTAACCTGAGGCATTCCAACTTAGTCCTCATGGGTAGCAATGTATCTATGGCCGACCGCAGGTAAAATTTAAATTCCATTTAGGATCGATTACGGATCGTGATGTAATCGGTGGTAGAACTATAGTCCGTCCAGGGAACTACCACCCCCGCTATCTTGATCCGCCGTAAAGCAGTTTTGTGTTTCGGTTGGAAAGTGTGCTTGTCAGCCACCCTTATAGCGAGGCGACCATCTTAGTCCTCAGGAGTAGTGACGCATCCACGTACGACTTCAGACAGAACTTCAGTTTTATTTGAGGTTAGTTGTGGGTGTCCATGTGCTGCAGTGACTACTCAACATCAGGTGGCCTGCACGCTCGTTTGCTAATTTTCAAACATAAAAAACCAATGTCCATAGACAACAGTGGCTACTTACCATCATGTGGGTATTTGTGTCTGTGTGTCCATGCCCCACAATACAGCAATTCTAAAGTTGGGCTATAGTTTGTGTGGTACACGGTGTGAATGCCGTATGCCGCACCATATACCGTATGTACACCGGTTAAAATTGCACACATTGCAGAGACTGCTTTGAAAACAATCAATAAACGAGACGATATGTTATGTCTACGGCTGACGAGCTATTCTTGGAGCAAATGCGATCCTTCATCGGTCTCTCGAAATAATCTCAGACGCTGGAGGCCGGTGCATTGCGTTGATTAAAGGACGAAGCGCGATTTGCAAAATCATCGACGAATTCTAAATAGCAAGTCATTTTATGAAACTTTTGTTTGTAGGCCATACATTTAAAATGTAGTTGAAATCTGACAGCTCCGCTACACCTATATCATTTAGTAGCGCTGATCGGTAACAGTGTGACAGGTGTGTTATCAGAGATTCTTATATGAGACGAACTTAGTCTTCAGGAATCAAATATTTAAGATCGGCACTAAATAATATTTCCTTAGTGTACTAGGGAAAGATGCAGTGATGAGATACGAGGCGAAAAAAGTTACCGACATAGCCCTCAAAATTACCACGCTGTGGGGATGAGCTGAAAAATTACTGATGAGGACGAAAGGTCCTCGAGCGGCGACCACGCCTTGGCAAAAGGAAATTGACCAGGTGGATTGATGAGCTGAAGTGACGGCCGGTCACCGCTGAACACAGAAGATACAAGACTAATCTGAATGACGCCACCTAGGGGAAGCCTATGTTCAGCAGTGTACCTCCAAAGGTTGATAATGATGAAGTCTCCCTATTATATTGTGTGGTTTATTACAAACGTCTACGGGCTTCAAAGACTTTTATGATCCGGTGGGTGGCATTCTAATTTATTACAATTATTACAATAAAAAATGTCCTACAGTTCCTTCCTACTAGAGCCCAAAACATAACGTAACCTAACTTCGGAGTCCTTTGAACCAACCCTGCAAAGGATACCATTAATTTCTTCTGCCATATTACCATACATCTTATTTCAAACAATTTCTTTTGCTTCAAGGTTTTAAGCGTTCATTTACCACCTCGCCGTATCACCATAAACCGATTACCCTCCCATTGCTGTCTCCAGACATATGTTTTTATGTGGGACCCTGCAGCTCATGAGCACCCACATCTAACCTGAAACAGGACTGAAGACCTGTTTGAAGATGCATATTCGTTACTATCCTGAGGACTAAGATGATAGCCTCGCGGTAAATGTCTGACAACCGCACCTTTCTAACCGAAACAAGAATTGCTATCAAGGCGGCGGTGGTACCTCCCCAGACGAACTACAGTTCAACCTCCATAATGAAAAAGGTCCAAAGTTTAAAAGCTTACTATTTAGGATTAAGGTTTAGCACTCGGCCTAATTGAAACTGAATAACAATATTTGATCGCTATAAAATGATACAGACTGATCGTATGAATAAAAGGTACAATTAATATCTCAACAAATCCAATTAAGGTTATACAGCTCACCAATCAAGGTTCCTAGCAGCAATTGCTATCAACTTAAACGATAGGAATGCCAGTATTCCACTGATATTATCTGCGGTTTCGTTGGATCTCAAATTTATCGCCATGTAGCATCAACACCAATCAACATTAATTGTGGCTTGGCTAATCGCGGGCTTTAAGCTGCAACTTTTCGGCTGAAACCAGTTTGGACCAGTTGTAAACGATGCAAATGATGATATATGAAATGTTAAGTCCCGTGGGACTGTGCGGCCCATTGCCTTCGTACTTGTTGCAAACTAATTGATGGTTCATGTGCATATAACTAGCTTGTGCTCACTATTCCAGCTGCGTGTAAAGTTCACTTTAAATATATATTTTTCATTTTTTATGTAATCTAGACGACCCGCGTAGCGCAGCGGTTACCATACCAGTCTGACGCGCAGAGGGAGCTGGGATCGATTCCCAGGGAGGCAGAATTAAAATAATTAACTTAGATTTCTGTTCTGGGTTTGGGCCTTATGTACTTGTCTACGTATGTGTCCATAGCACCTCCAACATAAGGTATCCTAGTGTGGGGCTATGAGTGTAGAAAGCCTACAGCGTAATGGAATCAGAAACAGCACACACCCTGCTATCATGACAATCTCAAAAAGAACAAGTCTTTTGTAAAATTCATCACATTCTGATGCGCTGATGCCCCTGGAAACCAAGTTATTCCTCTCTTTACATATCTTTAAAAGTTAGTTCAGTCTTTTGCAACTCTTCGAATTTGAATTAAGAAATGCTACGCTGCCGTCATAACGGGTAATACATAAACTGGTCAATTATTTTGAAGTGATGAGTGTTAAAATAAACTACCCGTAACTGAGAACTTAAAATTTTAAGCTTTTTATGTTTGAAAGAAGAAAATTGCAAATATATCATTGTATGTTAGACGAAGTATAGCGTAGTGGACCATTCCAGTTTGCTACGATGCCGGGTTCAATGTTGACTATAATATGGTCAGGCAGATAAGTGATTTTCTATATATTTGTACTTAGACTGGGTGTTTATGTATTTGACTCTTTATGTGTCCATGGCGATCACGACTGACGGATTCTTAATGTTGGACAACGACTATACGAAGCTTTGTAGGGTATATGTCATCATCAACCCATTACTGTGCCATTGCTGGACATGGGTCTCCATTCAGAACGAAAACGAGAATAAAAATGGACGATTAGGGTATAGTTCGCCACGCTAACCAAACGAGGATTAATAGACTTCACACATCTTTGAGAATTTTATGCAGAACCCTCAGGCGTGTTGCTCATAATATTATGTACCGTTAAAGCACGTAATAATTAATTTCTAATACACACATAAGTACAAAAAAAACCCGGACCCTCAGCATGAGAGGCCAGAATCTTACTTAGCTGTCATTGCTCATTAGATATATGTATCATCATCATCATTATCAACCTATTAATGTCTCACTACTGGCCACAGATCTCCTCCCAGAATAAGAAGAATTAGAAGATTGGCAGACTTCGTAGAAGTGGTAATTTCTAATACGCACATAATTTAGATAAATCAGAGGCGCGTGCGAAATTCGAACCCTGGACTCCTAGCGTGAGAGGCCGTAATCTTAACCTATCTATCACTGTTTAAGTATATCTGGCTTCGATCCTTTTTATTTCCCATCGCTGAGCATGGGTCTCTTCCCGCAACTTGGGAAGGCCTAGAGCATACTCCACCACTCTGCTCCAATGCGGATTGGTGAAGATAAGGGTCAGTGGCCAACCCGAATCTAATGTTTACAAACAACCCACTAGACCTCCGACAAGGTTTAACGACTGCTATCCAATGACAACACACGGAACCGACAGCTTTACGTGTTTTCCGAAGCACGGAAGCGCGCATGAAATTTAGCCTCTAGCGGTCACCCATCCAACTGACCGCGTCCGACGTTGCTTAACTTCGTTGATCGGTTACGATCTAGGAAAGTCGTAGGGCGTCGCGCACTTCGGTACATGTATAAGAAGGTAATAGCTTAATTCATATAGCTAACTCACTTCGGGTTTTGTTTTCGTTTCTGGCTTGCGCACAGCTTTTAATCTCTTGTCACGGAGCCAAATTGAATAATTATAAATATTATTGCTTGCACTTCTTTAGTTAAATATTCGATGTTCATCTTTCGGTTTGAGCTGCCTTTGTACTTAAAGACTCGATGTTCATGTTTGTTTCGAGCTTCGTATTTCGAAAATTTGATTCGTAACATCATCATAGATCCATTACTGTCCCACTGCTGCGCACAGTTCCCTCACAGAATAAGAATTCTCAGATGTGTAATTTGGGCGACGGAATAAGTTATTCTTATTTTGTCGATTTTTTTGTCTAATATTTATTGTCGACAATAGATATGTAATAATAAAAATAATCACAATGTATGTAATGTATATGGCAACAGAAAACGGAGTAGTACCCGCGTACGTTACAAATGGTAGAAAATTTTAAAGAGCGATTAAGACCAGTGCATCTCGTGTGCGACACTCGTGCGCGCACTCTGCTGACAGTTTCCCAAATTAAATTTGATTTCCGTTTCGCTGTTGGCCTGTAATACAGTATTTGAGCATAACCCGCTGCGTCGTCTTGATCTGCGGAACACCCAGGCGCTTACATGTAGGTTGCCTTACAATGTTTTCTCTCGTGGTCAAAGCGATAATTAATTTTTAATACGCACATAACTTCGAAAAATTAGAGGTGCGAGCGGGTTTCGAACCCCGGACACCCAGCGTAAGTCCGCACTCATACCCCTAGCCTACATTTGCTATTATTGCTCCGTAACAATAACTTGTGATTTGCAACATCATCCACACATTTTTAATTTGACGCAAATATTTTCGGAGCAAACATTTGTCTAAATTCCTGACTGTGAAGTGCCTTTACATGCAATATACGTCATAATCGGTTCAATCTGCAAATTCGTCAGCAAAGTACATAGTAAATGTTTTAATTGCAACCCGTTTTACGTCCCACTAGTGGGCACGGTCACCACCGGAAAAGATTAGAAGCGTACTCCACAATATAAGTACGAACACAGTACGTTTTTTTTTATGTTCGAAGAGTAGCAAACGAGCGTGCAAGCCACCTGATGTTAAGTGGTCGCTACAGCCCATGGGTATCTACATTTTACCCCAAAAAAACTAAAGATCTGTCTGAGGGCGTACATAGATGCGTCACTACTCTGCAACCGAAATAAAAGAATTGTTTCACGGCAGATTATGAGGGCGGCGGTAGTACTTCCCCGGATGAACTATAGTTCTACCACGTACAAACAAAACGACAGTTATTCAGAAGTCACAAACACTTGAAAAAAGAAGTGATGTTGTAAAAATATAGACGCTGTAGAATAAGCCTTTAATTAAGTATAAAAAAAATCTTAGACAGTTTCATTTCATTTTGAATCCAACCTTAATTTTGAAACTTTCCACCCTGCAGTTGTGGACGTCATGACACAAAACGATGCAAAACAATAAAGTGAATCAAGCGTCCCATAGGCTTCCAAGTTATCGCTGCTATTTTTAGATCATCTAAATTCTCAACTAAAGGGGTTTACGCAAAGAAAAAATACTGACATATAAGGAAAACCACACTTACATTAAGTTTGGTTTCTCTTGTCCTTATTATTTGACTTGATTCTTCAGACCGAATATATTCATATCCGACGAAAATACATAATGTCACCGCATCCGTGCGCGCGCAACATTTGAGAACCTCTAGAATTACAATTTATTTTTTTAATATACGTTCATAGCCCCACACTAGGATTTCCTGTATCGTGGGTGCCATAGACACATACAAACACGAGGACTTAAACACTCAGACCCAGAGCAGAAATTTAAATTAATCATATGAATGTCTTTGTGGCCGGGAATCGAACTGGGAACCCTCAACGTGTTAGACCGGTATGGTAACCGCTCTCCCACGCGGTTCTTTTTAAACTCCACCCTTCGTAATTCTGCCAGTATTTCGAATTATTTTGCACATCAAGAAGAAAAATGAATCCCTCTAGAAACTTAATATCGCTGAAGATTATTTGAAAAAAATTATTAGCACTTTTCTTGTGCAATGCGTTTCATGACGGCTCGGGCGGTGACGTGACGCCCGACGTGACCGGCGTCCCGGCGCGCGTCTAGCTCCACAGGGCCGGCAGAAAACATTGTAGATCAAAAACTATTTACTGTCTTTTTTATGTGAAAAGAGAAGAAAACGAGCGCACAGGCGCACAGGTTCACGAGCTGGCCCATGGCAGTGGCCACGTAACACCAGATGGCCTGTACGCATGTTTGCTACTTGTCTAACATAAAGAAAGGATATGGAATTAAAAAATATAACAGATCATTAAAAATAATATAAAAGTTCCTTGTTGACGTTTTTATAATTAGTAAGGTATTAGCTTAAGATGTCGTTAAAATTATACCTCCCGTCCCCAACTCCCACTACTGGCCATCTAATATTTTAAATACGGGACGAAAAATTCTGAATACAATAAAGGCAGTAGAAAGTCAAAAAAATGAAACAAATAATAGGTTTTGAACAAGATATGTTGGGAGAAATGAGATGGCTGCGACTTTTTATATCCCACTGCTGGGTGGGTCTTACCCCACAACTGGGGGAGGCGTGGAGCACAGTCCACCACGATGCTCCTAAACGGATAATGGATGATGGAGCTATAGAGAGATATGAGATAGTTTAACAGTAATAGTAGAGACAACCCTAAGAGTAACATGTCGCCTGTACGCCGTAGGTGGACGAAATGGGAGAAAATGGTCGATGACGTAATTATTTCCAGCCTTTTAGTACTATAATAAGGTTTTCTACTTTAATGTCTAGGAAAAAATATTACTTGTTGAATTTTTTTTTTTTATATTTGTAAAGTAGCAAACGAGCATGCTGGCCACCTGATTTTAAGTGGTCACCGCAGCCCAGGGACACCCACATCCAACCTCAAACAAAACCGAAGTTCCGTTTGAGGTTGTATATGGATGTGTCACTACTCCTGAGGA
>DWKL01002369.1:0-12835 GCA_018249415.1 Phareas burnsi | reverse complement strand
ATATAATGAATTAATTGATATTATATTTATCATCATCAATTAATTGATGATGATAAACATAATATATGATAACATACTAAACCAATATAATTGATGATGATAAGGTATTGGTTTAGTATGTTATTTGCATACAGCGTGGTTGTCGGAGAAGGCGACTAAGGGAATAATCCAAGAAGGCAATCAAAGTCCAGTTGCGTAACTACTCATCTGTTACAACTATCAACACACAGCCAAGCGCGATGAGTACGGCAAAAAATATCTCACCGGGCCGAGTATACCCAGTGGGCTTTATAGCCTGATGCGTGGGTATGTATTTATATCTCCTATCGATTAAAAGGGTTACCGAAGTAAATATTTACAATGTGTAAATATTATATATAACAGATAATCCGCGTGGCGTAGGGGTCACCATATTAATCTGACGCGCAGAAGATTCCGGGTTCCATTCTCTAATAAACAGACGAATTTAGATTTAATTTAGAAAAAAATAATTTCAATACGTAACAATACATTCTAAAATTGGACGAAGTTTTCGTAGCTCATCTGCGGCAGCATCACCGCCACCTCTATTACTGATTTATAGCAGCAGTGTAGCGTTCAACACTAACCCGTATCTCCACCAATCCGCATTGGAGCAGCGTGGTGGAGTATGCTCTAGGTCTCCCCCAGTTGCGAAAGAGACCCGTGCTCTGCAGTGGAACTTAAAAAGGGTTGAACCCATTCATGATTACATAATCTTAGGCTTAGGAAGTCTTTATTTCCCTCAAGAAGAAACCCAAAATAGCTGTATATGAAAAACCAGTAAACTGTTCGATTTCACAGAAGACAATTCAACAATTAATTATTAATTTATTCTTCTTTCTGAAGTATTCTCGGAACGCTATGACATGGGGCTCTTCAAAAAAAGTGCAAAAAGAGCTCTACTTCAAAGCCGGCGATGCATTGTTCTCCTCTGGTGTTGCAAATGTGCGTAGGCGACTGTGATCACCTTCCATCAGGTAGCTTGTCTACCTAATCGCTAGGTTCCCCCAATTCTACTTGATCGCACCATCATGGTCTTTCAGGTACAGTTACGGGGAACATCAAATTTTTCCTTTATGAAAAACTATTGGTCTTATATGCCGATTGTATGTCAACATACAGCAGACATTTTTGACATTTTGACATATACCCCGCGACACGGTGTTCTGTTGTACAGTATCAAATCGCTGTACAATGGAACATTCAAACGATCCCAAACGTGAAACATGAAGTCGACGCAGATTCCCAATTGCTTATATTGTGTATATATAATACTGAGAGTCATGGGCAAAAAAAAATAGGCGGTAGCACTATAGCGGTAGAGTTCGTCCGGGGTCCGGGGTCACCGCCGTCATTAGAATTCGCCGTGAAGTAACACTTGTGTCTCGGTTGGAGAGGTGTGGTTACTGGGTATAACTAATGCCACAGTAAGACACATACGTACGACCTCAGATAGGGCTTCAGCCCTGTTTGAAGTTAGATGTTGGCGTCAATAAGCTGTAGTGATCACTAACATCAAGTGGCCTGCTCGTTTGCTACTCTTTACACAGAAAAATTAAGGCACACAAAGATAAGCACACAGAGACCCAGAACGGGAATCTAAAATTATCCCTTAGATGTCTGCCTGGACTGGAGACGAACCCGGTACTCTCTACATGGCAGACCGGTATTCCCTATGACGGTCTGACGATGCGCCAAGCTTTTCATCAAAGATTGAATGTGTTGTTACAGGTCTGTATGTATCGATCGAAGTTTTCCGTGACAGAGATTCGCGCGAAAGCTCTTCGTTGTAACTACGAGTTACCGGATATGCGCGGTTATACCATGATAATGGTGCATTAACAAATTAATATGCTATTGTTAGTTCTGGGTACTTAGAAGACTTCAGTTACGTTCAGCTACGAACATGGTAGTTAAATCCCATGAGAATGAGGAATTTCAGGAGAATCAGGAATTTCATGAGTCGGACGAGAGTGAGGAATCTCGTGAGAATGAGGAATCTCATGAATTCCATTAGGTTAAGGAAACTTTTGAGCATGAAGAATCTTATGAATCTCATGAGAGAAACATACGTTTCAAATAGCAGTAAATTTTGACTATAACTAACGAATTTAGTTATTTGCTTCAGCATTGAAAGTAAACATCGCAAGGAAAGCTACAGGTATGAGAGTTCTTCATGAGGTCCTAAGACCAGTGTGTATGACATTTCTACCAATTCAGAATTCGCCAACTTCCTGAACTATAGATTAATCCTTTTCTTTCCAAGCATAAATCTATATCGAGCAGTGGGACAGTAATAGGTTACCAACCAGGTTATGTACCTGAAATTTGAACCTCAGATCTCCAGATTGACAGACCATATTCATACCACGAGCCTATTCTGCTCATTCAAAATTATATCGTTATAATCAATACAAATTATATCTACTATTAGTACAATTATAATTAACTCAAAACAAGCAATTAATACACATAAGTACATATTTTGACTAGATGTTGTTTATGTTTAAAGAGTAGCAAACGAGCAAGCAGACCACCTGGCGTTAAGTGGTCGCTACAGCTCATGTAAACCCACATCTAACCTCAAACGTGACTGAAACTCTATTTGAGGTCGTGCGTAAACATCACTACTCCTGAGGACTAAGATGGTCACCTCGTCGTAAGTGTGCCCGACAGACAGAAACACAAACCCGAGACACAAAAAGGCCTCGCAGCGGATTATGAAGGCGACGGTGGTACTACCCCGGACGAACTGTTATTATGAGCTATTATGAGATACAAATAACTGTGGCGGTGGTGCCTCCGAAGTTCTACTACCCTAAAACTTACCCCAAACCATTACTCACCTACCTACTATACTACTAATACCTCAATTAGACAAAAAAATACCTACCTACTTCATATCGCCGTGAAGCAGTTTGTATTTCGGTTGGTATGTATTGTGTATGTGACTTCACGTTGTTATGTATTTCTTACTGACTTATTTTCTGTGCTGAGCACAATAAAGTATATTGTATTGTATTTTATTCTATGTTCGCATCCCAAAGGTTGTCTGGAAGAGATCGCTATAAAGCAATAAGACCGCCTTTTGTACTGTCTCCATGTGTGTATATGTCAAAATGACTGTTTCTCTGTGTACAATAAAGCATATTCATTCATTCATATATTTATAACTTTTTTATTATATTTGAAGAATAACAAACGAGCATGCAGGCCACCTGATGTGTGTTCAAAGCAGCTCATGGACACTCACATCTTACTTTAAATAGGATTGAAGGCCTATCTGAGATCGTATATAGATGCGTTACTCCTGAGGATTAAGATAGTCGCCTCTCTGTAAGTATATCTGGCAACTCCATCTCCAACCGAAACACAAGAATTGCATCACGGGGGACTAGAAAGCGGCGGTGGTACTTCCCCGAACGAACTATTGATCTACCACCTATTCAATAAATAAACTGAATTGAATAAATAATATAAATTATATCATTATCACATTCGTTAAAACCACATACGAATGATTCAGCATTAAAATTCCCAATAAACTTTCGACATTAGCGTTCAACTTCTCATAATTACTCATGTTTGGGCACGTTTGCTTCCGCACCGAAGTTATTAACATCTGATTTACGGGACACACGTATTAGCCCCTGTGTCCGACACGCGCCATGTGTCCTACATATACGTGTTTGTTCATAACACATATTGTAATTAAACTTTTAAACCACACTAATTAAAACGGTAATTACGGTTTTACCCTGTTTGCAGGCCTGGCTTTTCCGGAAAGAAAACGTTTACCAATTTGCATCTTCTGTGTCTAATTGAAAATAAACATGGCCACACATTTTTTGTGTTCCACTATTGGGTACAAGTCTCTCCCACAACCGAAATAGACCTGGAGCATACTGTGCGATGCTGTTCCAGTGCGGATTAGTGGATAGAAATACAAGTTAGTGGTCCACCCGTGTCGGAGGGTCTCAAACCACCCAAATGGCCTCCGACAAGTTAATAATTGATATCCAATATATCTATCAAAGATGTCTATCCTCCTCGTGCGAAGAGCAGACCCATGCCCAACAGTGGGGTAATAAAACAATTGGGAGAGGTAGCTTATCGTATACTTCGAAGCACAGAAGCACGATGTAATTTAGCTAGTATCTATCATCCATTCAACTCTCGATAATTCCCGACGATTCTTAACTTTGTAGATCAGTTAGGATCTGCAGAAGCCGGCAGGCTATGTGTGATTTAACACGTACGAAAATGAATGTAGTTTAATTATGAACAACTTTTTCGAAAACGGTTCTGCTGTTTCTAAGATTAGCTTGTGCAATCAGACACTCAGAGAAACGGACAAAATGATTAAGTATTTGAATTTGGTACCAACCCAGTAAGTTCAGTATAAAAATAGCAGTTATTTCGAAATCACAAATCACAGCTTCAATTTTGTTTATTTTAACATATTAAAAACATTTGTGTTCCACCAAGACAATAAGATCTTAATTCATCCAGGCAGGACTTCCGCCTTTAAGTGAAAATGGGAAAAAGCTAAATTTCCATAACAGTTTCATAACAAACCCCGGAAGGCAGCAGTTATCAAATCAACGGAGAATAAACCCCAGAATAATAATGATCCGGGGGCGGTTTGTTACATAAATTACCATAAATTATGCGCGATAACTTTTTTCTTATTCCCCGGAGATAATATTGAACGAAATAAGAAAGGATTTCTTGGAAAGTGGGATCTTTACGGATAGCTAAACAATGAAGTTTCTGGAAAATAAAAATAACACAAGAGTTTTGTCGCAATCCACCTAGCAGTTTCAACGTAAATATTTTATTTCACTATGGTTATTACACATAATCTCTACAACATAAAAGCCATAACGGAGCGCAGTGGTATAAAATTCACCCTTGCTATCTGAAGGTACCGGGTTCGAACCCCGACCTCCGTATTTTTTCGACATTATGTGGCTTACTTCATTTCTAATATGAATTAAATATCACACTTGTACTTTATCATCAAACCATGACTTTCCCATTGCTATGCACGGGTTTCTTCACAAAATGACAATGGTCAAGTCACACGACCGTGAAAGAGATATTACCCTCTTTATAAAATACTCCAATTTATTAAAATAACACTGAACAATTCATTCAAAGATATCAGTTACAAGTAAAATGGTCGTAACAGACAAAGCTTTAATAAAGCCTGTCCCAGATAAGCCCATTTATAACATTAACTTCAAGCCTTTCCAAGGTATAGGATACCTAATCAAGGGCCTATTGAGAGATAAAGGCGAATTGAAGCGTACTTCATCATCATTTCACATATAGCCACCATTTATCCTAGTCATATAATATCGAAATGAGGTAACCAGTTTGTACTGAGCCTTCAACATGCAAGAGAAAGTAGGACCTACTCCAAATAGTCCTGCCGGGTAATATTTTTTATAGCATGCACGTATCAAATGAGCTTACAAACCATCTCATAGTAAGTGGTCAATAACGCCCACGGACGTCTGTAACCAACTCCAAATAGGATAAAAGACTTACCTGAAGAAGGTTACAGGTGCATTTTTACCACTGAAAACTAAGTTGGAACGTCTTGTCTCTCTTAACACCCTTCAAATTAGAACACACAAAATTTAATACTTCTGTTATAAGTGACGATTGAACTTCCTTAGTCGTATTGTACCACTACTCAACCACTTTAGGGTACAATCTTTACGGTTACGATTTACGCAAACCGCGGGGCTATGGGCGCCTCTATTACCACCTTTATTTTATTTTATTTGTTTATTTATTTATTTACCGCCGTCATTAAACTACCCTCATCATATTTATACGTAAAATATGTATTGGCTATCTGTTCATCGAGACAGTTACCGAATTAAATATCTGATTGATTTGCACCTATATGTATAATTCTACATAATAAATTATTATGTATTGTAATTTTTTTTGACTCGTCGTTAATTTACACCATTACATATAAATTTTACTTAAAACGTATTACTTTGTATTTTGACTGTGCCTAACTGTTTTTGTACTATTTTATATATTTTTTAATGTCTGCAATAAGAATGTATTTATTGTTATTATTATAATACGACGGCTCGCGTGCGGCTTTAGACATTTATCTCTATGCGCGGTTTTTTATTTATTTTATTCGCCCAAAAACCCTTATTATTTTGAGGATTAAAGTAGTGTATTTTAATGTAAAATTCTCTTTGTGTGAAAGTTTCGTCAACATAAATATATCTGTACCAAAGATTAGCCTATATAGAGCAATAAAAATGTTTTTTTCGGTTTTGATAACATGTTTGGTGTGTCATGAGATGCGTTATTTACAGTTTTTTTTTTACATGCTTTATGAGCTTGATGAAAACTAGCATGAGGTAACTTCAAACAAAATAAATAGTAATCTGGCTGCTTATTCGAAATCACGTACTTTTTTTAATTTTATAGATTGGAAAGTTTCGGTAGAGCTCAACCTAAACTGGTCATTGTATTAGGAGTAGCCTTAAAGGGCCGTTCGAGTTCGAACCGTTTCTATGAAATTATATTGTTCCCTTTTGTTAGGAAATTATGGTCATTTTTCAGAGCCATCCCTCAAGCGGGATTGTGAGGACATTGGGGCTTTTTATCTCTATTAAGAAGACGCTTTTTGTAACAAACTATTTGATTCACAATAAACGTCTCGTTCGCGACTATTACCATTATTAAGTATAGGTGTAAAAGTTATGAAGTTGGTAGAAATCTTTGTGGTTTAAATTGGACAGTAGCATGAGGCAACATGGGGAAGCAGCTTCTAATATTTCTATTTCTGCCTTACAACCTACACGTCTTCGAGTTTTTTGTAAAGTTGTCGAAGGTGTGTAAAGTCTGACCATCCGCAATTAGCCAGCGTGGTGGACTATAGATTAACCTTTCTCATTCTGAGAAGATACCCGTTCCTAGCAGTGGACCATTAATGCGTTGATGATGATGATTATGACACACACCCAAACCCAGAGCAAAACAACCTCCCCCCCTCCCCAACTGTACCTGGCACCATCATGGTCTTTCAGGTACAGTTATGGGGAATATTAAATTTTTCCTTTATGAAACACGATTGGTCTCACATGCCGGTTGTGTGTCAACATATAGGAGACATTTTTGACATTTTGACATACCCCGGGACATAATGTTCTGTTGTACAGTATCAAATCGCTGTACAACGGAATATTGAAACGATCCCAAACGTTAAACATGAAGTCGACGCAGATTCCCAATTACTTATATCGTGTATATATTATAGCGAAAATCATAAGCATAATTAAAAAAAAAACCCCCACAGCTGAACTCTAGTTTTATTACATAAAAGTTTGGCTGGCCGAATATTGAACCTAGAACCCTCCGCGTTTTAGATAAATAAGGTAACCGCTGCGCTATGGAGCGGTCGGTTATAACAGTGATGTAAAGCAAATATGATCTGGTTTAAAGTATATAGTAAGACTGCGTACCATTTCGTTAGAAATTTCCATAAGTAGCAGTAACCATTTGTTGGACGTCAGATGCGCGGTAAGCTCGTTTCGCCGCATAAAAAACAATTAGTTAATAAACAGTTTTAATTCAACGGATGTACGAGACATATCACACAAATTGTTTATTCCCGTTTTATTAGTTTATGGTTTCCTTAAAGCCTACTAATTTCAACTATGCTGTAGAGATATTTGTCGTAACAGGCATATTTTTATATTTGAAGCAAACGAGCGTGCATAGCGCCTGTTGTGAACTGGTCACTGCAAACCATGGATACCCACATCTAATTATTATTATCTAACATCAAACAGGGCTGACTTTCTGAGGTTGTATGTAGACGATTTTCACTTACTGAGGACTGAGATGATCACCTCGGATGTAAGTGTACCCGACAACCACACCATTTTATATGATACATAAGAATTGCTTCACGGTGAATAATGAGGACGCGGGTGGTGCCTCCACGGTCAATACACAAATGAATAAAATTGAATTAATTTACATGTTTAAGTTCAAATACTCAATTACACGATAAACGGGTTTTGTTTATCTATACGTGTACAAATGTATTATCTTAAAAAATTGTGAACGGATTTTGATAGCATCACTGACCCATTAATGTTTCCTTACTGGGCACGGGTCTTC
Source organism: Phareas burnsi (assembly GCA_018249415.1). Taxonomy (NCBI): domain Eukaryota; kingdom Metazoa; phylum Arthropoda; class Insecta; order Lepidoptera; family Hesperiidae; genus Phareas; species Phareas burnsi. The sequence goes on along the minus strand of DWKL01002369.1, from coordinate 4,642 downwards.
GCCCCGAATGAAAAGAATCAGGCCATAGTCCACCACACTGGCCAAGTTCGGATTGGTAGACTTCACACACCTTCAAGAATTTTATAAAGAACTCTATGATGTGTACGTTTCGTCACGATGTTTTCCTTCACCGTTAAAGCAAGTGATAATTAACTTCTAATACGCAAATAACTTTGAAAAATCATAGGTGCTTGTGGGATTCGAACCCCGGACCCCCGGTGTAAGAGGCCGGAATCTTAACTACTAGGCTATCACTGCTTTTGATAGCCAATATCATAAATCAATAACAAATAAGTGACTTACAATTAACTGTTGAACAAACCAGTTAGTTTCACTTTGACCAGTAAGAGGTCTGCTGCCTTCTGCCGTTATTTTACGAACCTTGAGTAAAGTTTTGAAAATCATGCACTAAATTTATAAATTAAGATTAAGACCCTTTTTCGACAATCAACATCACTTCACAATAAACCTAAATATACAAAGCCAGTACACGGATTCGGCGGGCCGTGCCAATTACTCCCGTGAATAAATATTCCCCTTACCGCTTCAAAACTTCAATTTGCCCGTGATAGTATAAGGAAATTCTTATTTGGTTTTTGATTACCATAATTTACCCGCAGTGTAAACACCACTTGCGTTTTCACGAAAATGTTCAAAGAAAAACAGGAAAGTATGGGAGAAAAGTGATTGACAATTTTGTAACTAATAAACATTTAAATGGGGGAATGGTTTCTTACGTATTTTATTTAGCAGCTCTTAAGTTACTTTAAAACATTTATTTTATAACTGGTAGCTCATGACTAAAGTGATCGATCGGTACTTATTATTAATGTTATTTATTTATTCAACCGTTCATATACACAGAGGTCTAAATCTTATGCTGGTGTCCAGGTGGATAGATGGTAGAACTATAATTTATCCGGAGAAGTACCACCGCCGCCCTCATAATCCGCCGTAAAGCAGTTTTTGTGTTTCGGTTGGCGAGATGCGGTTGCCAGGCACATTTACAGCGAGGCGACCATCTTATTCTTCAGAAGCAGTGACGCAGCTATGTACGACCTCGGGCAGAACGTCAATTTTGTTTGAGGTTAAAAATGGGTGTCCATGGGCCGCAGTGACCACTTAACATCAGGTGGCCTGCACGCTCGTTTGCTACTCTTCTAAGATAAGATAAAAAAAGAAGAGTGTGAAGTCCACCAATCAGCACTTGCCTAGCGTGGTGGACTATGGCCTAACCCTTTGCATTGTGAGAGGAGACCACGCCCAGTAGTAGGGCATTAATGGGTTGATGATAATGATGATGACTACTAAGTAAAGTAGTTACTTATAACCAGTAAATAAGGTGTAACATTTTATAACTATATTGCCAAAATTCCTTGCAAAAATTCCGACAAGGAACAATCTTGTCATACAATAGAAATCATTTATTTTATCTCACCCCATTCCATTAGCTTTTTGTCGTACGAAACACTAAAACGTATCGACAAAACTAAAGTACCGTTACAAACGCTTCAATTCTGAAGACAACTTGACCTAACTGAAGTTGTGCCTACAAAGAAGTCAAATGAAACAATATTACCAGCTCTCGACTTCAATATAGGAGAGCACTCAAGGCTATCCTTCAACACTTAAAGTACAATTTGCGGTTGCGAAGTGGATGTATTGCTACGTGTCCCTTATGGGCTGCCAACCGTCCGGTTTTCCCCGGATTTGGGTTTTAAAGGCACATGGACATAAGAAACACAGGGCGCCCCCCGACAAGGTGGACTGATAACTTAAACAAGACATCAGGAAATTTAGAAGACACGGGATTGGTTGGAATGGTCTAGATCAGAGGAGGCCTAAGTCCAACGATGGACCTCAAAAGGCTGATGGATGGAAAGTCTGGAAGGGGTATTTTTAAAGTCCAGAAGACGTATGTGTCCGGAAGACCCGATTAGTTGAATAATGAACAATAAATTAACACAAATTAACAATAAGTGAACAATAAATGAACAATAGATTAAGTATAACCCACGTAATACTTACATGAGTTACACCTTTAGTATTATTATGTATTTTTGTATATATATTACACGTATCATTCATAAACACTGCTACTTTGAAATCTCACGTCGCGATATAAACATTAACTCCCTTACTTTGCAGAAACCACGTTTCCGCGCATGACAAAAATCAAAATCCGCCCGCGGATTTAAGACGGAACAACATAATGTACCGAAAATTTCACATCATTGTTCAAAGTGTGCCCTCCGTGCTCGTTTTCGCGTGTGACCTACATTGGGGCTGTGTGTTTTGTAATTTCAGGGCTGTGAAAAAGTTTGCCTTCACGTTAAGGCTGGAAGGCTGTTAGGCATCTTTAACGCCTTTACGTGTCGTGAGCCATTATGTGGAGGATGTATAGACATAGCAGGTTGAGGAATTTAAGGATAAGGATCTATGCTCACTATCGGCCAGTCGTCCTGTCACGATTCAGAGAAATATAACAGATAGTTAAGATTTTTAATCGCAATGCTAAAGGCCGCATCAATTTGAAAATAAAAAAAAAATTGTACATAGAATCAATCAAATTTTAAAACATGATTCGGATTAAAAAGTGTTAAAAATTTATAAGAATTGAGAATAATTTATAATATATTCATAAAATCCAAAACATATAATGGGAATATAATTTTAATAAAAAAATAAGTCCCAGGCAGAGCCTTTCAGACATTAATTGGGCTCATTTGGGCTTGTATCTTGGGCGGCAGTGATCCTTCCCATTAGCAGGTGGACTTCTTAATCGTTTGCTACTTCAATACTATAAACAGTCAAACAAACGCTTTCTACATACATAGCGTCATTAGGATATCTACCCAGGACCCAGTGGGTGCCATAGACACAAACAAGACAAGTACACAAACACTCAGAACCCGAACGGAAATCTAAATTCATCGTTTAAATGTCTACCTGGCCGGGAATCGACCCCGAAACCCTCTACATGTCAGACCGGTATGGTGACCGCTGTGCCATGCGGCTCGTCCATTTCTGCCTTTTTTAATTTGAAACGCTGTTGTATTCTGGTTTGATGAATCAAAAAGCATGCCGAGATTCATTCTGGACGCCAATGTGAGTAGACCCTAACGCGAGTAGATTTATTTAAAAATATTCGTGGGCGTTATAATTTACTACAATAAACAGGATTAATGCTACATGCTACTTTGGCAGATTATTCATCTTCTGCTGGAGCCCCACTGCCACAAGTAAAGATTCGCGCTTTCTACACTCATAGCCCCACTAGAATCCCCTGTATCTTGGGTGCTATAGACACAAACAAAGACATGTACATAAATACCCAAACCCAGAACAGAAATCACAACTTAAATTTTAAATGTTTGCCCAGCCAGGAAATAAATCCGGGACCTTCTGCGTGTTAGATCGTTAGTTACTGCACTACGCGGGTCGGCTATTTCTGCCTGTTTCAATTTCAAACACTGTTTAGTTCTGGTTTGATGAGTTACACAAAAAAGCTAATATGAGACACTTCAACTCAACATGCAGGAACGGCGACGCATAACCGACCTCAGGCGGAACTCCTTTTGTATTTGATGTGGGTAATATATCCACGAGAAGCAGTGACTTTTAACATTAGTGTACTGCCTAGCTGGTTTACTGGCTTTTGGGTCACACTGTTGGGCTCGGGTCTCTTCTCAAAAGTGAAGAAGGCCTCGACGTATTCCGCCACGCTCCTCCTAAATGGATTGGTAGAGAAACGGGTTATTGGCCAACCAGTATCAAATGTTTTTAAACCGTCCCCTAGGCCTCCTAAATGGTATGACGACTGCTATTTAATAATAACAATCGTGACCGACAGCTTACGTGTCCTCCGAAACTCCTCCGTCACCTATCCAACTCTCGACCGTTCCCGATGTTGCTTAACTTTCTGGATCGGTTACGAACTACACAAGCCACGAGACTACGTGAGTTAAATATATAAACAAAATTAAAGTATGTGTATGAAATTTTTAAAACACTGGACATATATTGGAGCACATTTTAGAATATAGGAATTTCAGAGGTCATACAACCGCCGCTCTCATAATCCGCCGTGAAACAGTTTTTGTGTTTCGGTTGGCGAGGTACGGTTGCCGGACGCATTTACAGCGAGGCAAACATCTTAGTCCTCGGAAGTAATGACGTATCTAAGTTCGACCACAGGCAGAACTTCAGTTTTGGTTGAGGTTAAATGTGGGTGTTTATGGGCTGCACCGATCACTTAAAATCAGGTCCCCTGCACGCTCGTTTCCTACACTTCCTACATAAAAAAGAAAACAATAATATTTTGACCCGAATATAAAGGTGCTTTAGAGTGACATGTCTTTTACAACCAAAATATTTAGCATACGATCACAGCGGCTCGTGTGCCGCAGTCACCATAACGATCTGCAACGCAGAGGATACCGGGTTCGATACCAGCCAGACAGGTATCCAAACGATAAATTTAGATTTCTGTTCTGGGTATGGGTGTGTATACAAGTCTGTGTGTGTGTGTGTGTGTGTGTGTGTCTATGGCACCCATGATAGAAGTAATCTTTCTAGGTCTATAGGAGTATAAAAAGTTAGGTGCAGTGCAGTGCCGTGTGCGCTCGGTGACGGTCGTACT